>CAUYRT010051279.1:0-25021 GCA_963574885.1 Lepilemur ruficaudatus
GCCTGTAGTCCCAGCTACTTGGGAGGCTGAGGCAGAAGGATCACTTGAGCCCAGGAGTTTGAGGTTGCTGTGAGCTAGGCTGACGCCACGGCACTCACTCTAGCCCAGGCAAGAGAGTGAGACTCTGTCTCAAAAAAAAAAAATCTTCAGAAGTACAGTTTTATTTTGTGGGACAACAATAAAAAAACAAGCAAGCAATTCTGAATGCCTCCCCAAAGAAACATAGCAAATAAGTTATCAACATTCTTTCTCATTTGTAGACAAGATTGCAGCATCTCAGGCATCTGTGGCAAGCCTTGACTTTCCCTATAACTGACCTTGAGCAAGCCAACTTCTTTTCTGGGCCCTTTTTTGCTTGGCATATGAAATAAAGGAGTTAGTTGTGTTAGATGATCTCTAAGGTCCCCACAAGCTCTGGTACTTTGTGATCTGTGATATAATTCAATAGGCAGTGGTAGTGATAACCTTCTTTCTATGATCTTCTTGTTTTAATCATCTAGTGTCTGACTGGTTGAACTCTGTGAACCCATTGAAATAAGGATTGTCAAATTGAAACAATGCCAGGCCAAGAGACTCACTAGGTAGGAATGGCACAGCACCCTGTAGGATGGGAATATGTGTGCACAGCATAGTCTTCTCCATCTTGTGGTTCCATCTTCCTCAGCAGGTCAACAATAAAAAAACAAGCAAACAATTCTGAATGCTTAAGGGGAATATTACAGTCAAATGTCCCCTTATTTGGGAAGTTTTCTTTTTCAAAAATAAGTTGAGCAGGAGGATGTTATGTAGAGAGATGATGAATTCATAGTCTTATTGGACTACTGGAAGACTTGGAAGGCCACCGAGTCCACATGTCCCAACTCTGGTGAGAACTGAAATGAAAACCATCCTGGATCCATGAACTGTTCTCCTCATATGAAAAAGCTTTTAGGAGAGTCCAGAGCCTTCTTCAGGAGCTGCCAGGCAGGTCTTTCTGAAAACAGCCCCAGATTCCTCAGAATGCAGCTGAGTGTGCTGCCCTCCTGTTGTGGTCTAACTGCAGACAAGCTGGCTATCCATCTCAGTGGAATAATCCTCCTGCATTTTTCAAGGCTCTCATCTCCAAACCTTGGCTTCAGACATTTAAAAAATAAAATCTAAGTCCTTTAGCTTTTTCTCATTTTTTAAATCTTGCCTTTTTTTCTTCCTTCCTTAAAAAAACAAACAAACAAAAAAACAAAAACAGACGTTTCTAGTTTCTTGGTTGGATATAATACCTCTTGTTTCTTTGTTTCCTAATATACTATCTCAAACCCTCACGTATGGCATGTATTACGTAGTATATCTTACATTTACCCTCCCACCCCTAAAAGAGACCACAGCTGCAATTTTCTCATTCTTTACTTCTCAAAATCCCAGGCTTTCTTGACACCATAACCCAATTTTCTGTTTAAGTGTGAATATCTTAAATTGGAAGCTTATGGGAAAATTGGGGAAAATGTTAGATCGTTAAGAAAATCATGTGCCAAACCACGTGGGAGCCGCTTAAATACAACTTTGGTGGTCATGACCCTGGCCAGAAGGGGAAGCCTGTGATGTCACCTCTTCTCCAAGTCCCAGTTTCACGGATAGTATCTCTGAATGGAATTGTCTAAGGGAGATTGTTCCTTGTGAAAAGTTCACACGATGGAGTTTGAAGAGCTTGTTTTACTTGGAGCCCAGCAGGACAGAGTGGTTTGGAATGCAGCATTCAGTGTGTTCTGTTTGGCTGAAAGCTGTCACAGGGAACAAGTACTTAGCAAACAGCATGAACAAGGATTTGAACTAGAAAATGAGAAGGGCCTTGACAACATTGTAATAGTGGCTTGTGTCCTCAAAAACTGCTCAATGGTACACAAGGAGGTGATAAAGAAAACTAGGAAAATACATAAATAGATTTGGGTCTCATTCAAAACAACCCGGTGTCAGAGCATTCTAATATGGGTAGAGTTTGAACAGAGGTTGCTGGGTCACTGTGACCATCTCCACTTTATTATATCTGGTTGGATTTTTGCCTCTTTTAAGGCAATACCCTGCAGACTAAGTCTGTGCCTGCAGGATATCCACACAACTTGTGGAAAATAGATGGATCAATCAACTTCTTAGTCTGTTTTCACAATGCCAAAAACCTGGGTTGAATGTTTTTCTTTTTATATTTCACCAAATTAACTGAATAGACATGTGGATACAGCTTTTGGCTTTTCATGTTATAAGTGGAATTATGTGCAATTTAGCGGGGCTGTTCTTTCAATATTTATGTTCCATTTGCTTAATAATCAGTTCTTTCTATTTCTTAAAGTCTCTTTTTAATACTCCAGTTTCAAGTGACATATATATGGAACCCAAATCCTCATGAATGATAAAATTTAATCCTACAGTTGTATGTGATAGTCTGAGGCTCTGTTATGATGCTGTTCACAGGGGCCATGCCATGGGAGCCCTCCTGCTTTGGTTAAAATGGATAAAATAAAGTATTTATTTCAACAAAGGTCTAGGTTAGACTTAATTCTTCCCTGTAGCAGCTAGTGGATCCAGTAGTTGCTATATAAAGGGCCAAGAGAACACAGCGTCCATCCATGATGCATGTTAATCAACTCAGTGAAGAGTTTTAGGGTTGTGTATGGACATATACTGGTTACATTGACTTCAGTTTAAAAAGAGATCAAATTCAATTAGGCAAGCTCTTCTAAATTCAATTCATCAAACACTGTTAGAATGCAAGACACTGCACTACCTCATACAAAACATTTGGATTTTATTTTACCTTTTCAGTTTGTTGTGGCATCATGTTAACACAGTCAAATTGGTAATATTGAGGTTTCATTGTCCAGAAACTTTAAGAATACCTTTTATTATTGACTTGCAACTCTTAGAAATTTTATAATTTTCTTCTCTGCTTGGAAAGCCTTCATTCAGAACTCCGACTCCTAGCTCAGGTGCAGACTCAGATATTTGGGAGATGCAGACTTAATTTTGTATCAATGAAGTGTCATGACTTTGGTTTTGGGGACTTTGTTGGCCTCAGAAGGAGATGGTGGATGAGATAATTATTAGCATTTAGGTTTTTTGAGGGGTAGAAACTTTTCTGGTGGGGGAGAGGGTTTTAGCTCACTTGTAGATCATTCTTCCTTCCTTGGTCATTTAGAGCAAGTGCTCTCCAGTGGAAATATAATGCAAGCCATGTATTATATGTAATTCTAAAGTTTTATAGCTAAATTAACAAAACAGGTGAATTAGTTTTTTTTTTTTGGAGACAGCGTTTCACTCTGTTGCCTGGGCTAGAGTGCCGTGGTGTCAGCCTAGCTCACAGCAACCTCAAATACCTGGGCTCAAGTGATCCTCCTGCCTCAGCCTCCCGAGTAGATGGGACTACAGGCATGCATCACCATGCCCGGATAATTTTTTCTATATAGTTTTAGTTGTCTGACTAATTTCTTTCTATTTTTAGTAGAGATGGGGTCTCGCTCTTGCTCAGACTGGTCTTGAACTCCTGACCTTGAGCGATCCTCCTGCCTCAGCCTCCCAGAGTGCTAGGATTACAGGCGTGAGCCATCGCGCCTGGCCTGAATTAGTTTTAATATATTTTATTTAACCCAATATATTCAAAATATTATGATTTCAACATGCAATGAATATAAAAATTATTAATGGGACATTTAATATTCTTTTTAAAATCTTGTCCTAAGTCTTGAAGATTCAGTATATATTTTATATTTATAGTATATCTCACTTCAGTCTTGGCGCATTTTATGTACTCAATAGGCACATGTGGCGAGTGGCTCCTGTATTGGACAGCACCGTCCTAAATGGGCCTAGCCTCCAACTGGGATAAAGAATTGTGATAACACAAGTACACTGGTCTTTCTGGAGGAATTTAACAACACTGCTGTCCTCAGCTCTGTCCAGATTGGGAATCCCTGTTGTCAAATCTGAGATGATCGCCTACTTTGTTTCAAGAACAGTGATTATGTTTCTTATACTAAACACCAATTTTTCCATTTTTTCAAAAATATGGCAGCTGTTGCTCCATAGACTTGTTTCCTAAATTACAGGATTCAAAAAGGAGGAGAGCTCCTTACAGCTTGAAGTAAATAGTTTAGGGCGCAGAAAATAGGAAATGTCTTTATTAACAGTAAATGTATGGTTCTCACGCCCTTTAATAGTCAGTAGTGTTTATTGGGCAACTACTATGTGTAAGGCAATGTGAGCGATGCTGTGAAGCATATACAATGATGACAAAGGCATGGTTTCTGCCCCCAAGGAGCCTATATTTTTGTGAGTTATTATATAGCCATACATGCACACACACATGCTCACACGCACACATGCAAACCCAAAGATAAACTAAATGTGAATGAGTGCTGTGCTAGAGGCACACCACGTGTATTTGGGGCACAGATTAGGGAGAGATTAATTCCAATTGATAGGATTCAGGGGCTGGTTACGGAAGCGGTGACTAGACTGGGCCTTAAAGGATCAGTATTTTTAAATCAGTTAATCAAAAGCATTACCCCCAACACATCATTCAGGATCAACTTTGAAATAGATCCTAAAACGGATTAAGTTCACTGATCACCTGGGTATTTTTTGCATGCACTTTTCCACACTGAGTTAGCCTGGAATGAAACTTTTTTGTTCCCACAATGGGCCCCTTAGTGCCATTGTCAGAGACTCCACATAGGCTACGTTAACTCCAAGCTAACGTGGCTTTTCTGATGTTACCTGACTGCATTCTTTTCCTAGTCAAGCCAGGGCTCCAAACATAGGCTATTTGATTAAAACTATGTTCTTTGTTGTGGGACTTTCCTGATATGGAGCTGCTGATTCTCATTTCCATTGCTGGCTTAGGAAGGGGGAGTAGGAGACATGTATTATTGATTATCAAGGTGATTTGCCCAGAACTTGGCAGTTTACCAAGTGCATTTGCACAGATGGTTACATTTGGTTCTCATAGTTTATTTATCTGACAATATTACAGGTAAAGAGACTGAAGCCCAGAATGATACACTGATTTTCCCACGGTCCTTTGGAGGTGGTAGAGCTGGGTTAACCTGGGGATTCTGACTTCCTGGCCAGTGTCCTCATCTTGCCTCTGCCCTGCTTTTCTGCTTCCCTCAAATCCTATCCTTCAAATGCTGAAAAACAAGTGATAAGTAGGCTATCTCCCTGTTAAGAAGTTTCATAAACAAAAATCTAACCACTGACAATAGATAAATTAGACAGGGATTATTCACATTGCAAAATAATTTCCCCATTGGTTCAAAAAGTGAGCTTCCTTAGAGAGATTAGCATATAATTTTACTTACAAACAATCTTACACTGATCAGCCAAAGAGGACATTTATTAGGTGAGGTAAAGTATATATACCTCCATAGGGCAGGTCATTACTTGAAGTTGGCAAGAGTAATTTCTTCATATTAGTCAGTTTTCTATTTCCACAAATGTGTTCTAACCTGAAACCTCTGAAATCAGTGCAGAATTTTTAATTGAGTAGTAGCTTTCACACTCTTTATCATATTCAATGGTAGGATGGAATGCATTTTATTTTCCAAACCTTAAAAGTAAAAACCACTGGAGAGTTCAAAATTTTTCCCGCTCCAATTTTTCTCCTCAAAAACTGATTCATGTGATTAACTGTACACCTCGGTAAATTCACTGAAAATCATTTAATTTTACACTTAAAATGAAGTGTTGGTTGTACGTAGATACACAGTTGGAGCACTATGTATGTACTCTATGGACTACTTTAATATTAAATAAATTATAAAAAAGGAAGAAAATGGTATTTAATTGAATTCAATATTTATTTCAACAGAATTGTAGAAAGCCCAAGTTGGAGCAGGTCTTTGTATATTCTATAAAGTTAACCCACTTCCATTTGCAGCTGACTTTGCTGTAAGTGATATGCAGAGATGTCTGGCATTCTCAGCCTGTTAGATAGGGGTAATGCACCATCATGACACAGTTAGCTGAGCAACTAATCTTACTAGAATCTCTAAAAAATACAGTTCAGATGGCTCATGGTAACAACTACAGAGAAACAATTACTATGAGAGAGAAACTAAAGGCTATCACAACCAAAATTATAAATAATACTGATAATAACAAGGATAACACATTGCCTGACATTGACGAGTGTGTGTGTCCTTACTGTGCTCATTCTTGGGGATGTTGATGATTATGCCATTAAGTCAGTAGAACTTGAGATGTCTGGTTGTGGTAGTTGATCTCCCTAGATTTACAATTATCTAGTTCCCATTAATCTCATTTTATGAACTTCAGCAACTCTATTGCACATAAAGAAAATCTCTTGGGATCAAGTAATTTGACTTCGTTATAATTGTTAAGAACAAACAAACAACAAAAGAATTGTCCCCTACTTCTCTGTGCTGGAGGCAACAGATCCAACACATGCCTTCCCTCCAGCTTCTGTAATTCTAGTCCTAATAAAGCAGCAAGAAGCTTCTCAAAGCATGAGCCTCACCTGTGAACCCATCAGAAATGCACATTCTCAGGGTCCCACCTTGGATCTGCTGATTCAGAACCTCTGGGAATGTGTCTGTGATGGAATGAGGCCTCCAGATGACTCGGACCCTCAAGTCTGAGAACCACTGCTGTAGCCTAGCGCTTAACCAGAAAAAAGGCTGTGATGATTTAACACTTACTAAAATGTAGGGACAGCTTTCAAATACCACACCTATGTACATAAACTATCTGCTTATCTACACCAATCCCTCAAAATAAAATACTGCTTTTTTTTCCTTTTAATTACCAACAAATCCTCCCAAAGAGATTGGAGAGTGGAGGGAAGAATGAGTGAAACTAACTTTAATATCTGGTATGTGCCTAACGTTGTCCTGAGCCTTTCCGATTCAATATCTCTAATCCTCACCAAGAACCACACGAAAAAATGAGCCTTACTCTTATTATAAAGATCAGGTACCTGAGCGATTGTGACTTACCCAAGTGGCAAAGCTAGAGTGTTTGTTTTGTGTGGTCAAAACACAAATGCTTAAACAAGTCACACAAGTAATATAGATGAATGAAGTGAAACATAGTATAAATGACAAAAGGTTCAAATTTACTGATAAAGGGCAACTGACCCTCAGCATTGATTTTTGAGAACATTAGAAAGTGTGGGGAAGGATACATTTTTTTGAAGGCAGCGGATGCTTCTCAACTCTTTCAAGTTGTGGCTAAAATGCTGCGTACCCAATGTCGCCCAATCTGATTTTTCCCCAAGGAAAGCCTAAATTTAAGATTTTTGGTGTAAGATTTCTTTATTTTTAATGTTGGTATGTAAAATATGTACATTCACCTAAACACATCTGCTATTTAAGTTTTTCAGGTAGCAACCTCTGATAGTGACGTCAAAAGCTAGAAGCTTTCTTTCTGATGTTTCTGCTATCCTATCTGCCACCATGGAAAATTTCCCGTTGGTATTTATCTTAGCATCTGCTCAGGCCAGTGTCTAGTATTTCATCCCCTGGGCAAGAAATACAGATTTCTATATCTAACAAAGCTCACGATGCTCTGCATATCAGGGATGGTGGGGCAGCTGTCGTGGGGAAGGGCATCTAACCAGATCACCCATTCAGTCCTCTGGACCAACAGGACGTTTGTGCCACGATGAAGGTTTCCACACTGGCAAGACACGCTGGCTGTCTCACTGTCAAAAAGCAGGAGCAGCAATCAATATTTCTGTAATTACTAAGCCTCCTGTTTGGCATGGCTAAAGAGGTAATGCAATTGCGCGCTAGTTCTGCAAACAGAGCTTTTCTAAATTCTTCTTTTTATCCTGCTTTACATATTTATTAGAGCATTTTGGATGGATCCACACAAACTGGCTGAGAGTAACGAGTGGAATGAGCCCCACTGTTGTCTGCTCTCCCCAGACTATCAAACCATCAGTGGAGATTGGACAGGTCCTGATGAAATAAATGTTGGCTGCTGACTCGTTCAATTTTGCCGCGCTCCTTCGTGTCACTGGTGCAGGATTGCTCAAGATTGAGATATTTGCAAACTGTCATCTTTCATAAATATCTGCCTTGAATGACACTTTCTCCTGCTAACACTTCTCTTTGAAATGCACCTGGCTGGCTCCTAGCCTGAGGAATTTCATTGCTTGTGATAGGTGATTAGCAAAGGGATGCTTCCTCCTCCTGGTGCCCAGCTCTGTTCTCCCACTTCCCTCCCTCCGGTACCCCACGCGCCTCACCTTTCCCCCTTCCTTGCCTTTTTTCCCACCTCTGGGAAGGGCCTGAGTCAGAGCTCTGAAATGCTAAAGACAGCAAATTTGTCAGAGGTGTTATGAGGCTACTCCAAAAAATACTTTTATTCAACTTGTCAAAATTACAGTGTTTAACAAAGTACCAGAAGTTTGTCAAAGCTTTTCAGTGAAAAGCTCTTAACACACAGTTCTCTAAAATCTCCAGGGGGGATTGCACAATGTTAACATGCTTACAGGAATGGATATTGTCTTTTTAAATGCCCTTTTCGCTCTAACCTCCAACTGCAATGGAAACAGCATGTTCTAATGGCAAAGTTAGTGACAATATTCATTATCATTTTTATAGCCTGCTTTTTGTTGTTTTTTGGTTTTTTTTTTAGGATTGATGTAAGAGCCCCCTGAAGCAGCCAATGCTGCCACAAACAAACGAATCAATATGCTTGCACATAAATGTTGGAATTAATATAAGCACTGAGATATCAAATTCAAATCTCCAACTGGAAAAGGATCACTACATTAAATGGAATTACCCCTTATTAGAAATGAATATGCAGAGATTATAGGATAATCAAACATTCTCAGTTCCTTATGTATCTGATCATATTTCCCATGCATAATTTATCTGAAAGAGGTTTAATATCTTAATGTAGGATGGTTTCAATCTATTTGAATTGGAAAAGTTTTAATCAGTAGGATTAAGAGAAATTCTTATTTTCAGTAAAATCTTGGTAGATTTTTAATACACATAAATAATATAATTTAGCATGTAAGATCTTTAACAACCTTATTTTTGCTGCCAAATTTTCCAATTTTTCTATTTGTTATCAACTGAAAATTATTTTAAATCTAGTGCTAAATGAATAAATTGTGTCTCTATGTGATAAGAGAATGACAAAGTCGTATTATAAAAACAAAAATGTACTTTTGTCCAATGTACTGGCAGTTGTGTATTACCATTTCTCATTTCTATTGCAAAGCTGTGCCAACAATATTATCAATGTAACATAATGTAATACTATACTATACTATTCTATACCATAATATGACAATAATATGAGGCATACGCTGCTGGATCGATTTCCACTAAAACTTTTCCAGGTGTTACAGAAGATTTTTAGTATAGTATTTATGTAATGTAATTAGCATGCAACATTTATAAGCTCACATAGGACTTACAATAGTTTAAAGCTTATTCCTTTTGAAAGCTTTACAATATTTATGTTGTATGATTATGTATTTATTTATGGGATGTTCTATATTTTAATTATATTTTTGACACAGATTTGACAAGGATGGATTTAGAGTGAGCAATTGATAGAAATTTAAGGAGTGTTTTATTCAGTCTTAGAAATATAATTTAACTATGGTGTATAGATAAAAATTATGTGCATCACTGGAAAAGAAAAGTTCAGAAATGTAATTAATTTTCACATATCTCATTGGTTAAAGAGATGTTTTATCATATTAAATTAAAATCTCCATATTAAAAGTTAATTTCTTTTCTGTTAATTCTATCTATACCAGAAATAGCAAAAATGGGACCCCAACTATTCAGTTACATTCGCTGGCAGATTTTAGAGTTTTGGTCCTACACCAATCACTGAACAATTCTAATAATTTTTACAAATTTTATCTCATGTGTTCTTCACAATCACTCTGTGTGGAAAGGAAGTGCTATAATTCCATTTTTCAGATATTAAAACTTGACACGAGAGGTCAAAGGAAAACGTGCATTTGTCTGGTTAGTGGTGAAGGTGGGCCCCTAACCTGGTTCTCTTGATCACGGTCCTGTTTTCATATTTTTCAATGTAGTTTATTTCATATTTTAGGTAATTTGCCATCATTACTGTGCTAACTCAGCACAGTACAAAAATTCAGCATCCTAGAAATTGTAAACCTTATGTGTACATAAGGTTTTGTACTTTCCATCATATTTGAGGCTTTCTAAAACCTTCACAATTTTATCTGTTTGGGATTTTGTGCTTGAGGCTTTTGATGGCTCTAGAATTCAAGCTCTTGCTAAAGCCATAAGGAGGAAGACATGGATATAATTTATTTATAATGTACTATAGCTGAGGTATTAATAGTTATTTTTTGTTTCTAGACCTAAATAATCAAAAATTGTATGATAAGATATCAGGAATATCAGAAGGGATTCCTATATTGATAAAAGGGTGACCATTTTAGACTCAGATAACTTCTGAAATCTTCCAACTCTAAGATTGTAAATCTACAAGAAGTTATACTTACAATTTTCTTTAATCAATCCTTCAATAAAACTTGCATTAATGAATTTTTAAAACATTTTCCAAGGATTAAGTTGAGTTTTTTACACTATTGATTTGGATTTCTAATAGAAGTTTGTATACTTCAAATATTTAATCTCCATTTATTTTCCTGACTTAGAAGCATTAATGGATCCTGATAGAGGGTGGAACAAACTTCTACTTCTACAGTAAATCAATAATAAACGCATTACAGAGATCCTTTTTTATGTCTTTCAATTTAATTCCGAGATTTGCTATTTAATGATTATCCTTGTGTTATAGAAGAGGTATATGTCAACTCAAGGGCTAATTTCCACCACCACCACCAAGCCAAGTATTAAATACTACTTGAATACACCCTTGAGTTATCATCAAACTAATACATACTTATTAATTGCCTTTATTAATATATTTTCATCAGTCATTCTCTAATGTTATTGTTCAGTATTCCTGGAAGTTATTTAATCCATTTTTAAAAATTAGGCACTTTCCTTCAATTTGAAAAGCCAAATGAGAAGAAAACATTTCTCTCAAATAAAAACAAGGTATTTTCTTATTCAGAAAGCACATTATAAAGATGCATATAACAATATTAATGATTGGAGAAAGGGCTACAGTCTCATTACCAAATTATTGCATATATGCTGTATTGACATTATCACTAAACTGGTAGTTCTAAGATGACTTAAAAGGGTGAGATCACTATGATAATTTTGCATAAGTTGCTAGCAAACATAGAGAATGATATTTTTGTCTCAACTCTCTTCAAAGACTCAAGAAGTAAAGACAATGCTAAATAGCATAAAAAAAACCCCACAAAATCTGAAGTATGTTGCAGATGCATCTTTCCTTTCAAATGCTGTTTGCCAAAACTAATCAGGTTTATCTAAAATATTTGACATGATAACTAACTTGTTTATTGACTAGTAAGTTAAGCAACCGGAGTCACTAATAAAGGAAGAATATCTTTACCACCTCTGACACCTAAGAAAACAATGTAAAAGTTGGATAGAAAATCACAGTCCAACGCTTAGCACTTTAGACACAGAGTAGGTGCTCATTATGTATCAATTGAATAAAGAAATAAACGAATCAATTAATAATGTATTGGAATTTTTGCTTAATCAAAAAACAGCTGCCATTCCACTCTATCTTTCAGTAGCATATCAATTTCACTTCTAATTCACGGCTGTATTTATTTGTAGAGTGTCTCCTACATAAAAGGTTTCTCACTATGTGCCAGAGTGGACATAAGAATATTAATAAATAAGACACAGTTCTTGACCTGAAGGAGCTTATAGAATAGCATTTTTTTTCTTTCATAGGATTTAGTGAACCTTAAAAAGAACTCAAATTCTAGTATAAAAAAAAATAGCAGCTGTCATTGCAGGGTGGAGATTCTGGACCTATGAGTTTGCAGCATATTTCTTCTGTGAGTTCACTGCTATCAAATAGAACATTCCGTATTTGCTTTGAAATGAGAACCTTCAATACATTGCCCGCATTTGGAAATTTCATTTGCATATGGGGCCGCCTGGTTTCCAATGACCAGATGGATCCTGACTAGGTGCCAAGTAATGTTTAGGGCCCATGAAATTCATTGCTATTATTACCTCTGGCATGGTTTTAGGGAAAAAAAATCCTTTCCCAAATATAAACCTCATCTCCTGCCTCTATTTGGCCTCATAAGCTACCAATGTGAAGTTTTGAGTGTCTGATCTGAATGAATGAGGAGACCAATGAACTCTAAGGTTTTTTCCTGCTTCATATTTTGAGGCATGAATGCTTCCATACTTATTTATTGTTTAATTTATTCTGCTCACATAAAACCACAGGTATATTCCTATTTTCTAACTAACTCTGTTCTAATTAGGCGCTGTACACTGATGTCGGCTTTCAGGTGAATGACTCACTTTACTAGGGCTAGATTCGTATCATTTTTCAAAAGCATGCACTCCTAGCTTCACAGTAGTGTGATTATGGGCCTCAAATTTATCTCTGTACATGTAGAGGCACTTTAAAATCTGAACACCACTTCCCAGACACACAAACACTAATGTACACAAAGACGCCTCTGCACATCATTTCTTCTCTGAGTTAATCAAATGTAAAAGGGCTGACTAGGAACTAAATTCAACATCATGGGAGTAATTTCTGGCCCTTGGAATATAAAAAATTGTTCACATGAAAAGCAGAGTGAATACCTAGAAAATTAAATTTCAAGAAATGGTTCACCCATTACCATTGTTAGTCTTGTTTGTTTCATGTTTCCTTTGTGTTCTTTCTGGGTTATTTTCTCACTTGTGATGAAAATAAACATAAAAAAAGGGAATACAGATATGATGTAATATTTTTCTAATGTTTTCAATTAAGCAGCAGCTGCTGTTACCAAGCTATCATCTCTGTTGCTATGGGGGTTTTGTGTGTGTGTGTGTGTGTGTGTGTGTGTGTGTGCAGGACTGGTTACTTTAACACACTCATCCTGTCGCTAGAGCTGTTATACAGCATCCCTGTTAACATTGTTAATCTAACAAGGCTCTGAAAGTAGAGCCATCTTCTTTATTAAATCTACCTGTGGTTGATAGCTCAAGGTCTCTTCCTCTGAAACGGGTTAAGATTTCCACAAGGTAGATGAGATTTATAGGACAAGGAGAATCCAAGGGTTAAGCCTCTTGTTGGCATTTTAAAACCCACTGAATTGGCTATGCTTCCTCAGTTTCCCCAGTATAACCAAGAACAACTGAGTCAGAAGCCACCTAAATTGAAGGGAGTACCAGCTTCTCAGCACACAGTGCACAGAGAGCTGGCACTTCATGCACAGACGGCCACCCTTCAGTGACAAACCACTCAGAGAACAGACAAAGTTCTAGAGCTAAATCTCATAGATCCAGCTCCTAGTATCATGGCTGTCATAACAGAAATGTTGGAAACAGTCTTTGCTGAATGAATGAACCCATTCAATGGGTATCCACTTGTTATCCAGCTTTTCAGTTTCTTTGAAAAGGGGAGTATAGTAATTTTCCCCTCAATCTCAAGCCCTTGCTCCCTCATGTATGCCTCTAAAATCCAAAGTAGCAAATTACTACATTTATGAATGAGTAGACCTATTCGTTTGGCCTGGGCTTATTTCTTACCCTCAAATCCCTCAACTTATTTCAAAATCTACAGAGGGGTAGATCTTGTTTATCTCACGGTGATGTGAATCTCCCCTTGGGCTTTGAGGAAATTTCTCAAATATTTTGGCTTTGATATCTGTAACCTGCTTTGTTCTATTCTTCAGCTGAACAAATGAACTAAGGTAAAACTTTACATACACTTTTGGGAAAAATGGCATGATAGATTTTATACTGGATGTCATTTTGCGACAAAGGTGCCATCTCACTGAGAACAGGAGTTATATCTTATTTTTCTTTCTATGTCCTGTGGTATCTTGCATACAATAAATGCTCAATAAACACACTTATTATAAGAGATTAGAGAAGAGGCTTTAAAAGCCCATCCTGCCTTGTCTGTTCTACCTTTATCTGCAGCCACAGAGAATAATACTGATCTGGGTTTCTTAGCCATGGCCCCAGTTGTTTAAAAATAGCTCCTGTGCATTTTCCAGAGTTTTCTTTCTGTTTCAAAGCACTTGAAGACCCAATGTAATCTTATTCCCAGAATAAATCTTGTGCCTATGAATACTTTGTGGACAAATGGCCTTCCCTAAACTGGTTATTGATAGAGCAGGGGCTATAACTTAGGTTTCTTGATCTTGCAGTGGGCTTTGAGTGAGAAAAAAAACTTTAATAGTGGGAAGACACATTTCTGGGGTTCCTAAAGAGTAACTGGTAGCTTTTTCTGACTAAGTAATTTTTTCCCCCACTACACTATTCTGTTATTTCTTCATAATATTTGTGTATTTTTCTTTAGTTAGTTCTATGCCTTCCATATGCTTACTTTCAAGGTTCAGGATAGAATTTGCTGAAGAGGAACACACACACATGCATACATACCTACCTACACACATGTTCACATACAATCACGCCTTCCTGCTATATAACAGATGATGTGCAGCGGAAAAGGAGTCCACTATTCATGCCTGGCCTTTTCTACAAGAGAAATGGAGAGCAAGTTCATGGTCACTGGTATCTCACCACAGGGTTCAGCATATAACGTGTCATCCAGCAGGAAATAAGTAAATGTTTATTATAGGAAATGGGCATAAAAACAGGAACCTGAAGCTCTGAAGACAGCTGCCATTGCAGTGCAGAGGGGACATACTACATTGAGGGTCAGGAAGCCTGAGTGTCATGTTCTGCATTCCCATAAAATAACTGTATGACTTTGAACAAATTTCTGAAGCTTGTTAGGTTCCCATTTTTTTGCCTATAAAGGCAAGAGTTGAATTTGATGATCTCTGGAGCGTATTCTAGCTTTATCATTCCATCTCCAGTGAAGCTCATCTACTCCAACTTATTTTTCACGAAATTTTATCCACTTGTGAAGTTGCTTGGTATGGCTGGCATCATGCTTTCTTCACATTTCAAGGAATTTTCTACTTCCTCACTTTACTGGGTAGACAATCTTTCTTGTTTGTGGCTGACTCTTGTTAGCGAGGTGTCAAGCTTTTTCCTCAAGATTCTAGGCTGACAAAATGTCTTTATCTCATACAACATGAGGATTTCTCCACTGGCAGGAGATTTCCATAACATAAATGCAACTTCTAGTAATGTGATATTTTTAGGTGCTGGCCACAAGGCTCAGCTAGTCACGGAGCAAGGCCACTGCCCCTCGTGCACTGAACTGTGCATTAAGAACCCCCAGCCCCTGCTTTTGGCTGCATTTCCAACCATTTATGATTCCAGGTGTAGAGGTGTAATGGCATGCTATCTTCAAAGGGCCATATTTCACGCTGATGTGATACTATGGGATAGAGAAAATGATTGAATGATTGGTTACTGAGCACCTTCTATGTACCAGACACTTTCATGATGAAATCCCTCAGCAGCGCTGGGAGGTGTTATTTCACCTTTACAGGTGCTGAAATTAAAGGTCAGAATACTAGTCATTTGGCCAACCAAAATCTCTACTCTTTCCTGCCTCCTCAGAGTTACAAAATTGCAGCAAGTCTTCGTAATAATAATTCCTGGTCGTGGAGCCTGATTTTTAACACTTAGGAGTAATGCATTTTAGAAAGAGCAAAGCTCTGGACTTTAATAAAACAAATTTCTTTTTTATGGTTTCTTACCATTGACTGTAGCATCTTTTCAATATCTTTTAAGAAGTTTTTTTTTTTTTGACCAGTATCAATATGGCATTTAACATAACAAGGTAAGCATTGCTTTTTGCAATCAAATAGGCCTAGCAACAATTTTCTTCCTAATCTGTAGGCACAGAGCTAAGACTAGAAGGGGTCCCTGTAGAAAAACTTTGGCACAATCCATGCTCTTATCTGTGGTATTCTATTTTCTTAATGATCCTTTGATTCAGGGATCCAATCCCTATTCTTTTATTTTAAGAGCTACTGAAATGATGTATTGGTCTCCCTCTGCTTCAGATTTCTTAACTGTGGACCATGTTTCATTAACAAGGTAGATTCTAGATGCTTTTTGTTTTAAAATTGAATATTACCTCTTGACACTTTGATGTGTGATGCTATTTGGTGGCTGATTAATGTGTCCCAGGCATTTAATACAGGCCAGAAGCAGGTTAGAGTTAGTACTCAGCATCCTCCAAGAAGATGATCTTAAATTCTTGTCCATGTTGATGAAACAGAAGTGCAAACAGGTCAGGTTAAATTTCTTAGCAGCAGAAAGACATTAAAAGAGGTTTTCAAAGTTACCTCACCTTTAATAAAATGAAGTCATCTTATATATTAATATATTAATATTACGGCCAGGTTTAAACTCTTGTAGACCAAGCTTTACCTAACAGTTAAATCAAATTGAATCTCAGATTTTATGAGTGATAAAATGACAATAAAACGGGTCTGGTCAGTAAAGATAATAACTTGATTCAGTACTTTGGATTAAGTGTTTAAGGTTTCCATGATAAAACTGTAATTTTATACCCCAAAGTGTGTTAATAACATTAAGTGAGGTAATAGGCAAAGTGCATTGACAATGCAATACCCACAGGACCACAGTAATAGAAATAATTTATAATGTATCAGCAATAAAATCTTTAATGTTATCTCAATTCAGGGCAGGCACCATATCTGGGGTTTCAGATTACACACGTCCCATCTCCTCCCCCTGCCACGGGCACAAGTGTTAACCTAAAATAATTAAGAAAATGGTTTTGAGAGTGCAGAAACCTTTCACAGTTATGGACATAATGACTATCCTATTAACTATTTCCACCCCGATCCATTTATGTTTGATTGATAGAATTTATTCCAAAGTTAATAAGTAAGCATTTCTAAAAATAATCTCTGAGAGTCATTTTAAGTCACTCTTGGTTTTCTTTATTTCAAACAGGATCACACCCTAATTTTTAAATTAGACAAAGAAATATTTTTCAAAGACAAGAGCCAGTTATCTGTATGACTGTACAAGTATTTCATTTTGTAAAATCCTGGCTCAACAGAGTTTTATAGTTCAGAAACAAATTCTACACATTTTATCTTTCCTGAATCACCCTAAAAAGAATATTTTCCTAACAATCAAAAATAAAACAATTTTATTGGGTGACTTTACTTACTGTAACTTAAATCTGCCAGGGGTCTGTGTGCATTTCAGTTGATAACTCCTTGCATGGGAGCACATAGGAGAAAGTCCATATTGAGAAGAGCTAATCCATAAAGCATATATCATTTCATAGGACAATCGTTTTCTGTATGGTTTAAAAGTACACTTACAAATAATATGGGAAAACTTGAGATTCAGCTCCTATAATTTAATCCTGGTTTTCTGAGTTTATTCCAGATATTCATTTCATTGACTCTAAATATCCATGGGAAAAGCAGGATATTGCAAGCTTGTGCATTCAAACTAACAATATTAATGACAATGGTCATCATAACTGCCTGCGTTTACTTAGTGTACTAGGAGGCCAACTTTAAATGACATCTGAAACTAATTTAATTTCATAACAACTCCATCATTATCCCCATTTTGTATGAGAGGAAACTGAGAGAAGGAGAAACTTAAATTACTGCCCCAAGCTCCCTGGGCAGTAGGTGGAGAACCACTAGTGGAATGAGACTGTCCAACTCTGGAGTTGATGTTTTTGAGCCGCCCATCACACTGCCAGGCTGTCTCTAACAAACCTTTCCTTAATTCTTTGTGTAAAGACTTTTCTTTTTTTTTTAGTTTTTCACTTCAGGTTTTTGTACCTAAAGGTAACAGGCATAGCTTTCCTAGATGCCATTCTTAGCAGGAAATTCATAGTATCTCTGAATATTAGGTTGCCTGTTGATTATCTGCAAGGGGTGAAATGCACAGAAAGGACATGGAAGATCTGGGGAAGATCTCCAGAAACTAATTTTATCAGCCTTCTTGCTTCCCGTCCCTATAAAATTCTTTTACTACCAAGGGCTTTCAGGTACAACCCAAGTGCTGGGGCTAATCCTGTTTTGGGGTGTGGGGAGGGGCATCAGAAATGCAAAGTCACTTGCTTAGATGGTTCAGCATTAAGTTCACCTTCCAAGAAATTTTTCTCTGACTTTAGTAGGTCCCACTCTCACCTCGCCATGTGCCCCAGTCCCAGGAGAGAAGAATCATACTCATATGTCTTCAGATGCTGAGTTCCTGCCTGGAGAGCTTTCCTGGAACAGTTTCTGGAACTGTTCATGCAAGACAGAAGTTCTGTATTCTTATATCTTTCCCTCCTCTCTGGAGGACTACAATTCAGTTCCTGGAACTAGGGACAAAAAACTTGCTGCCTATTGCAGTTCCGAGAGTCTCCAGTTGCTGCTTCTGGATTGCTTGCATGGATGTTTGCATATCGTCTGAAGAGGCGATAATAATAACTTGTTTCTGATTTGATTTTATTCCTTGTCCTGTATCTGGATGGACTTTTCTCCTTAGTATACAACAGGCCCTTTCTCTGGAAGGTGGAAGGATGGGAGAGAGGGGCTAATAGACTTCAGTTCCTATACAGAGAGTTGTCTCAGAGGAGTCAAACAAACTTAGCTTTGGTCAGATGCATGGCTCAGGTTTGGATTTGCCACTCACTTGCTGAGGGACCTTGGCAAGCTCTGAATCTCAGTTACTGTATCCTTACAATAGGGATAATAATACTCATCTCTGAGGGCTGCTTTGAGGTCGACACGTTTGGCAAAGGGTGCGTACTCTGTCACAGTGGCCCTAATCCTTTTTCTACAGTTTTCTATTTTTCCCGGCCTGATCTGGTCTATTGGCAGCTGGGCTTTCAGGGGCTGTTGCAGAACGACACCTCTCACTACAGAGATGGCGATTCTGGGCTCACTCCAGCATAGCCCTGGGATTCAGAATCTACAACCATACGACACGAAAGCTCACGCCATATGACTTGTTCATAAGGCTCATTGTAATGAAGCTATCAACATGGAAAACTAAAATGAATATAACATAAAATTCACAGGAATTGCCCCTTTTCAAAATGCTGAGGCCTGAAATGAAGCTCAGAGGTAAAAACCCTGTGTTGACTACGCAGTGGCCACCCTGCATTGATTCAAGCTTCTAGGAAACTCGTAAGCAAGTTTAGAGAGGATGCTGTGTGGTTTCAGAACCGAAAACCTCTCACCACACATCAATTGGATCTGACTATTGTCAGTCTCCACCTAATTTATCTTGCCTGAAGATGCAGCTACTGAGAAAACTTCACCCATTGGCGTGGGATACTTGCTCCAGCTTCTGAGCCCTCCGGATAGAAGCAGGAAGTTTCTCAGCAAACTCAGCATCACCATTTTGTGGGCTTCAGAGTGAAAACGGGTCAATGTCTTGCCAAGGTTGGGCTGAAACATCCAAGCTGCAGCTTGCTCCCAGTCTACACTGTGGGGCACTTGTCAACAGGGTGTTGGCTCAGATTCTCTGAATCAATAAGCTATGTGAATTCTCTGAAGCAAGCCCAGAAAACCTGTGATGAAAAAGCATGGATTTTTGCTTTTGTGTTTATCTTTGCATTCATCTGCAGCCACTGAGTACAGTTGTGCAGATTGTCATTGCACAACATGAGGGCATATCCTTCATACGGACTTTTTTTTGTGAATGGTGCTCCCTGGAGTTGGGCAGTGCACAGCCTGACCAATGGTACGTGGTGGTCCAATTGGCTCTAAGCCAGTTTGTGGTACCCAACAGAGGTAGGTGCTTTCAAAGAAATGTTAATGGCACTCCACTTCCTGACTGGGTAATCATCTACTGACCACTTGATACCAATAGTTGTTTAAATTCTACCTGAACCCTCTGGACATTTTTCATGCGCCAGCTCTATTTTGTCATGCTAGTATCTGCCCCATCTGGGCGGTTCCCTGCTTCTTCCAGGTCCACCTTACTGTAATGTCAGTCTGCCTCATTCTTGAGCCTGCTCCCATCATGAGACCTGGATTTATCTAGTGCATCTGACAATGCAGGTTGGCAATAAACAGATTTTTTTTATGTCAACATAAAGACAATAGGTGTATCACTCAAATAGCTATCTGCCCACAGAAGAGACGGTGTAGAATTTCATGAGTCTGAGAACACATTTTGTCCTCCAAACTGCAAAAAGCTGTGAAGCAACATTATTTATGAAGGCGTATGCTGCAGAACATAAACTTTTATTCAACTTTGACACCACCAAAGCTACCTGCAGGATTAGAACAATTTTCAGTTGAAGCTTTCTTTCCTCCCTCATTGTTTTTCTTTTTTGTTCTAACTTTTATATTCAAAATTCTAATCTATTAAATTTATCTGTTATACATTTACAAATAAAAATCTTTTACAGCTCCAGTACATACCATCTGCACTCCAGCTCTGTAGGTGCATTGCACATTCTCACTGCTCTGGCTGTCTGCACTGATAGGCAACACAAGCTTGATCCGGCTCTTCAGGTGGCTCAGGCTAGCTAAGAAAAAGCAATAATCTTATCTTCTCAGAACCCCAACATGCAAAAATAGCCTGGATGTTTATTGCACCAGGCTTTTAGGCCCAGGTATATCAGAGGAATGGAGAAAGTAGATTTGTCACTTCCTTGGCTGGATGTGGTGGCTTCAAAGAAAGCAAGGAGTCATAGATTAAAGGGAGTGTGGCTACACTCAGCCTTCCCTGGGAAGGTTTAAAGCTTCCACACTTAGGGCCTTATCAGTCTGGAAGGGGGATGCAGAAGATAAACTTTAAAAATAAATGTCCCCCAAATCCCGATTGTCGTCTCTGCCTCCTCCTCCATGTCTGGTCAGCAACGTGTTAAGTGAATTGAAACTAGATCGTGGGGAGACAGGCACAACCTGGTTATCAGTGGCAGTAAATGGAAGATAATAGCCCCACTAGAGAGTTATGAAATGGCTTGTCTTTGAGCTGCCAAAGTGTTTAGTCTCTCTTTTATTATATTCACAGCAGTAATCCGATATGTCCTGACTTCTGTCATCTGTATGTAATGCTTATCAACTCTCTGTCAGTGATTCACCCTCTTGTCAGGGACAATTATTCCTCAAAGTGCTGAGGTTATGACTGAAGCAATATTATGACTGGAAAGAAAATATGAAAGGTGTAGTGCATCACAGCAAGCAATCTGGGGACTGACGTCAGAGTAAAGGAAAACATTGTCGATAAACAGAGAACGGAAGGCAAAGTTTTGTTTTCTGTGCTCAGGGCACAGCTGGCATGGCTGAGGTCGGGTGCACAGAGGACCCCTCTCCAGAAGCCACCTTACCAATTCATGATGGTGGCATGCGGCTACCTCTGCCCTCCTTTTCCATATTCCACCTCCATTTATGCAGGCTTTAAATAAGGTAGTGAAAGTGCATGGTTGGGGAAGAAAGTTGAACAGAAATTGGCGAGCACAGGAGCTCTGTTTTTCTAACAGAGGATAGACGCTTGCTGCACCATGTAACACCCGTTGCATTAGAAGCTCTTTACTTACACTTGGGACATATTATAAAAGATCCCACATCATCCTTATGAAGGCAGCAAGGGTGTGGCAGGGATTAGAAGGAGCCAGATCAAAATTTAAATCACAGACTGGGGAGGGTAGCTGAGTGATCAAGAGAATTGAGGTTAAAATATCTAAAAATTTAAAGTCTGATAGAATTTGTTGTGAATGTTGCTTCTGATGCTTGGTAGTTGTGTGACCATGAACAAGCTGCCTAATGCCTCTGAGCCTGACACCTTCTTACAGAGGATAAAATAGTTCCTGATAATACCTGTCTCATAGTGTGGTTGGAGACTAAAGCGATCATGTGTACAAAGTGGTTGAGTTAATGTGCAAGAGTTACTACATGATAAATAGTAGCGTGTGACCAGAAATAGGATATCGTTTAATCTCCTAGAGTGTCATTTCCTCGAGTGTAAATATTTCAAGGTCCCCTGACATAAGCCAGAGCACCTAGATGAGGGTACAATAATAAAGACGTGTGCTTTGGCTCATGTTCCATGGGGTGCTGTAAGCAGCAGCTTCCAGATCATTCCTGTGGATGCAGACTAGGAATGCCCTTGAGGACCATGTTGAGTAAATTACCAGCCCTCGCTGCATGAGGAGACCTGGTGGGGGCCAGGACAGTGATAGTACTTTGTTTTTGTTGGCACTTCTGTTTCTGTTGAGCAGTCAACTTGTATTTTATTAAAAACTCCTGAGGATTGCCTAATGCTTTATGTCGTGCAATTGCATGACCACTGCAAAATTCACAGCCAAATATGAGGCATGTTCATTGACAGGGTTGGTGTTCAAAATATTTAGCAAGCAGTAATTTAGCAGCATCCTGGCTTGAGAGTTGGAGCAGTGTCTCCTAGCCTTGCTGCTAAGCTGGGCAATAATCCTAAATTGTTGAAAGCTAGTGGTCTAGAAAAGGGACCCAGCAGCGTGAGTCCCCATTTCCATTTCCCTATATTTGGGGAAACAGACATTTTTCCCAATATAGAAATATTTTGCTATTTTAACAACCTGTTTGGTTGTACTGGTGCAAACCTAACGACCACCAGCTCTGCCTATAGGAAAAGCATAAAATTCCATGACACACATTTTTATATTAATCTCCATTTTATGTTCTTAATCTCATTTTTTCTTTTAAAATTCATTTGTAGATAATTATTAAAGGCTACATATGAGCTCATACAAAATATTTAGAAAACAGATAATTAAAGGAGAAAAAAATTTAAAAATCCTCTTTAAAAACTCTCACTAGTCTAAGATAACCACCATCAACTTCTTGGAACCTTTCTTTGTGCCTCGTCCCATGTGTATAAGTCTTTGTTCTTGATTTTAATGAGAACACTTTGAATTTTAACATAAGGCATGGAGATTGTGGTTGGTTTCAGAGAGAAATTCTGTAGGATATTTTGGAATATCAGCATTTAATGTCAGTAATTAATTTAACATTTTTTCTTTTTTAAATTAGGAAAGACTGTGGAATTTTACAAAATAACATTATGGATTATGTCAAGATTGCCACATGGGATTTCTTTCTTAAAATTACAAAGTATTTAACTTGGATCCCTAATTTTGAACCATCTCACATTTATCTAATAAGCCCTGATTAATCAAGGTGTGATAATTAAATGACTACTCTATTTTAGAAGTTTCATATGAAGGGCTCCTGCTGTCTTTAATACCAGGGTTGTGTTCATTTTGGAAAAAAGACATGAAGACATGGGAGGGTTTCCTTTTCCTGTGTCTGGACAAGTTCACTGGACATGGCCATGATCTGAAGATCTGAAGTCCAGGACATAAAAGTTTGGAGTAGAAAAAAGCAAACAAACAAAGGAACCAAAAAACCTAACGTTGGGCTTCACAGATGGAGCTCTGACTTTTTCACTATCTTTTTATAGTTATTGGATTATTCATGTTCTTTTTTTTCTTTTTAGTGAAATTTTGGTATTTATTTTTTCCTACAAAGTCTTTTATTATGTCCATATTTCCATATTTTTTAGGACAGAATTATACATGGTTGGCTCTTCCAGTAAAATGCTCTCAGTAACTGGGATTATTTTCTATTTCTTCATATTGTTATTTGAAGTTCTCTCCTTTTTCCTGGCCAAAATGTGTCCTTTAAGTTGGTATTTTAAAAGAGGAAATAAACTATCTCTTTAGTTTTCAATTTAAATGTTTTATTACTAATTCATTATTTTTCATATTATTACCTATTTCCTCTTGCTTTCCTTAGATATCTAGTTGCTATCATTACAGTGTTTTAAATTAAATGCTATGTTTTTTTGTTTATTTACTTTTTTTCCTGAATAATGAAAGCATTTAGGATGTGAAATTTACTCTAAATATAGGTGGAACTGCATCTTTCTTTAAAAATCTGATTATTCTGTGTGTTATCATTATTTTCTAACTGCTATTTTTATTTCCACTGTCATCCAGGAATTATTTCTATTAAAGAATAACTTCTAATTTCTAAGTGGATGGTGCTTTTATTTCAACATTTGATACTAGTTTCTAGTAATTCTATTGTGTCCAGCGAATATGACTAGGGCATATTCTACTTTGGAAATTTGTTAAGATTTTATTTTTGGACTGTAAGCAGTTGTTGTAACTATCCCATTGCTTCTGGGAAAGCAACCATAGAACTGATCATAACAAAGAAAATTCCAACCATCCTTCCTATCACCACTCTTATTTCTATTATCATGATCTATGTTGCGTTGTCCTTTAAGTGGGGAAGCCATTTACTTCATCATCCTAATGGGCACACCTTTTGAGAGTAAAAAAAGACTGTTAATAATTATTTCTGGACAATAAGATACACTGGGATACCCAGAACTGGGACGTCGTAAGGTCACCCACCCAATAGTCCACCTTAATGTCTTTCTGAAATAATGTGGAACATTAAATAACAAACTCTTTAGTCATCATTTGTTGTAAGGTTTAAATAACATTGAGATAGTATGTGTGATCTAACATATGATCTCTTGTAAGGAATCCGTGAATGCTGGAAAAAAAGTTTCTACTTTTTGGGTGCATTTTATATATCATTATTGAAATCAATTTCAGATATTTCAAGTTGGAAAAGGTCCAATATTAATTGAATAATTAAGAATCTTTGTATCTTCTATATGTTTGACTATTAAAATGTACAAAATGTCCAGTTTTGTGTCTGGTTCATAATAAATACTGATCTTATTGTATATATGTGAGACTTTCGGTAACATGCAGGTGTGTATGTGTGTGTGCACACATATATCCATATGAGGTCTCTCCAGAAAATATCCAGCCATGTAACTGGATATATATACAGATGTTAAGATTACGTACATTGCCCTTCCCTCCTCCCCCCTCCAGTCAGAGCCTCAAGCCTGACCATAATTTAAAATTTTAGATTGGCTGAGTTATGTTTATAAGATTATGGAATTTCATTTCATCCCTTACATGGTTTTAAATTCCAGTAAAATATGCTTTT
Organism: Lepilemur ruficaudatus; assembly: GCA_963574885.1. Lineage (NCBI taxonomy): Eukaryota > Metazoa > Chordata > Mammalia > Primates > Lepilemuridae > Lepilemur > Lepilemur ruficaudatus. The sequence continues at coordinate 25,013 of CAUYRT010051279.1, forward strand.
GGAACTAAT
>CAUYRT010051282.1:0-43952 GCA_963574885.1 Lepilemur ruficaudatus
GTATCTACATACAACCAACACTCCATTTTAAGTGTACAATTAAATGATTTTCAGTGAATTTACCGAGGTGTACAGTTAATCACATGAATCAGTTTTTGAGGAATTCCTTTCCCCTATTGAGACCCCTAATTCCACTCCCCACTACTTTTCAAGCATATCCCACCCCTCCACAGTGCCCCCCCACGTAGAATGGCTTTTATCAAAAAGTCCCAAAACAATAAATGTTGGTGCAGATGCAGAGAGATAGGAACACTCATACACTGCTGGTGGTACTGCAGACTAGTACAACCTCTGTGGAAAGTAATATGTAGATAGCTCAAAGATCTACAAGTAGAACTGCCATTTGATCCAGCAATCCCATTACTGGGCCTCTACCCAGAGGAAAAAAGGACATTGTATAAAAAAGACATCTGTATTCAAATGTTTATAGCAGCACAATTCACAATTGCAAAGGTGTAGAAACAACCCAGGTGCCCATCAATACATGAGTGGATTAATAAAATGTGGTATATGTATACCATGGAGTTCTACTCATCCACCAAAAACAATGGTGATTTAGCACCTCTTGTATTATCTTTGATAGAGCTGGAGCCCATTCTACTAAGTGAAGTATCCCAAGAATGGAAAAACAAGCACCATATGTACTCACCAGCAAATTGGTATTAACTGGCCAGCACTTAGGTGCACATATAGTAGTAACATTAATTGAGTGTCGGGCAGATGGGGGGGAGGGATGGGTATATTCACACCTAATGGGTGCGGTGTGCACTGTCTGGGGTATAGACATGCTTGAAGCTCTGACTCAGGTGGGACAAAGGTAATATATATAACCTAAACATTTGTATCCCTGTAATATGCTGAAATAAAAAAAATTTTAAAACACACTACAAAATAGAAATGTAAATAAGGTAAAATAGAAATTCTAAACCAGATGGATTAAAAAATCCAAGCTGCATTGTATTACAGACCAAGAAATCCGTGAGAGCCCAAAGAAATTGTGATGTGATCAGAGACATATGATCACCAATATTCACACACTATACCTCCTGTCTCCCAAATTAAAAGGTACCTATGAGTTTATCCACTTTGATTGGTAAATTGTTTGAAGCTTGGATGAAACAGATATTCAAATGAGATTTTAGGTGTTCCACAAAATAATCACATCTTTGGAGCATTAAAATGTCTTGTGCTAAGTATTCTGGGCACTATTTGGTGCCTTAAATTTAGTCCTCACAGCAACCCTGCTAGGTAGGATGTGATAGTTATAATTTTAGACAGCTTACAGATGAAGAGAGGCTAAATAAATTACCCAGGTTACACATCTAAGAAGAAAAAGTAATTGGAAATTAATTCATTTATTCTAGAAAGAAAACATATATGACAGCAAAACAAGAAGAAAACGTGGTACTGAAAGGAAATGATAGACAAATTTCATTTATAAATGTGAATCAATATTTTTAAATCTTAAATATACAAGAGTATACAGACAGATATTACAATTAAGGCCAAGTTAGGTGTACGTGAAGAATGTAAGAAAGATGACTGTTAAGAAAAACATTTCCATCAATGGACCACATAAGTATAATGCGTATAACACATCAATCAATCAATTAAGAAAAGTTGAATGCTCATGGGTATTGAGAAGGAGTTCCACAAAGTTCAACACTTACTTAGCAAAATCAGAAAAAATGCTTCTTTAGTATGATAACACATATCTGTTTCAAACTGATACCTGTATTATACTTGTGTGCAACCTTGATGTTATTGGGAAGAACAGACCCAAAATCGAGGTGCACACTATCACCATTGTCATTTAGTGTTGGTCTGGAAATGCTGGCCAATTTTTCAAAGACTTTAAAAAGGCCTTTATCCATTGATTCAGTTATTTCATTTCCAAAAAGGAAGTTTATCCAAAGGAACTTATCCCAAATGTAGAAATGAGGCGTAGGGAGCTGTCAGCATTAGAATCTCTGATCTCTCTGATCCCAGGTCACTTTGCATACGATCTTCAAATGATTCATTTGAACATTTGTCTCCCTACGGGCAGGAAGTGTTGTAAGGACAAGGATAGTTATCTGTGCATTGCCAACGACGTGGTCACCTATCACACCTCCAGATATGAGCATTGAGTAAAAACGTAAATGTTAAACAATGCAATGTTATTTATGACCACGAAACACTGGCCACCACCAAATAATCCCAATACTGGAAATGCTATTAATATATGAAATTTGGTGCATCTATTTCTTTAAATATTAAGACCAGTAAAATTACATTTTAGACAAAGTGCTAGTTGATGAAATAAGCTAAATAGGAGGCATATAATAAGTTTATAACTGTGAATACTGGGAGAAAAATACATGCAAATGATAATGGTGGTTGCAACTGTTTGTTGTGATATAGGAGGCTTATTTTTTCTAATTCCCTATGCTTTCCAACTATACTTTAATGAATATATTTGCTTTGTTTAGATAGGAAAAGAATAAACATTTAAAAATAAAAGTAGCAATTTATGTCTTTTTCTTATTTGCTCTTTAAATACTGTGTATGACAAACAGATTAAAGAAATGGTCTCTAATTAAAACACAACATAGTATATGTGAATGTTTAAGACATGGGTAATTTGCTGCCTTAACTAAGAAAGGAATTTAACATATGGTATAATTTTGAGGCTATTACACAAAGAAAATATGAAATATTGTGTTTGCTGGAATAAATGAATTGATTATACACATATAAGAAAAGCAATGGCCATATAAGTATTTATAAAATGAATAGAAGATATGCATATGAAGATTTATGAATAGAATACTTGGGTTGGTAACACTGTACTTTAGGTCAATGATTCTAGTTTTTATTTTGATACAATCTTGGTCTCCCATTGAATCTAAAATAAATACAGAGAAGTCCGTTATGATATATTTTTAAGATATATTATGTGTACATTTTATGGAATCATTTTCCATAGTGTTTCTATAAAGGAGAATTCTATTTATGAAATTTCAAGTTCATGTGACTTTCTTAAGAATTTAAGATGTGTTCCTTTGGAAAGAATTATGACCCAAAGACATTATATTTTTAAATCAACCTTCAAAACAATCTTCTTAGAAGAAAAAAATAGAAAAATTTTTAACATATTACCAAATCAACATATTATTGCAAAGTACAGCAGTTATTGAATATTTGGTAGTCTGTGAAAGTTGAAAGCCAAAATAACAGCTATTAAATAGATCATATCTTATGAAAAAATTTAGGTTCTATTTGTTTACTTTTTCTTCTTGGACTTCCCTGAAAAATTCTATTTTTGCATCAGGGATGCATTTTTGTTAGTTTAATGGAAAGTAGCAGTTATAGAAAAATAACTAAGGCAATCATTCAAAATGGGGAAATTAATGACATACATGCTATAAACTTACAGTTGCCCATCTTGTGTGACTTCTCTTCCTTTATTGAATGCAGCCCCATGATAAAGGGCAGCCCTGTGTCATTTCCCTCTTCCCCTGGAGCACCTGCGGCCGTGGGAAGGAGACAGACTACGATAGGGCAGAGCAGAGAGATCCCAGGAAGCTGGTGCCTGCAGAGTGTGGAGCTGTAGATTGACCTGGGCTTCACACCCTGTGCTCTTCACGTGAGGAAGAAGTCAGGTCCACCTAACTTAATCAGCAATAGAGAATTTGGCACCAAGAAATAAATTATCCTGGATAGAGCTGGAGCCCATTCTACCAAGTGAGGTACCCCAAGAATGGAAAAACCAGCACCACATGTACTCACCAGCAAATTGGTATTAGCTGATCCACACTTAGTAACATTCATCAGTGTCAGGCAGGTGGGAGAGGGAGGAAGGGATGGATATATTCACACCTAATGGGTGAGGTTCGCACCATCTGGGGGATGGACACACTTGAAACTCTGATTCAGGTGAGGCAAAATCGATATATGTAACCTAAACATTTGTACCCCCATAATATGCTGAAATAAAAAATAGAAAGAAAGTTAAAAAAGAAAGAAATTGAACCTAAAAGTGATAGTGTGCATAGGGGAGGAGGTAGGCTTTTGTTACTCATCATGCCATCGACTGAAAGCAAATAAACTGGAAGCTTACCAAATTTTGAGAAAAACCTACTGCCATATGAAACCAAAGTCTGGCCGTTGGCAGCCTGTGAAACCTGGAGTCCCTGGACCTATGCTAGCAAGACACGTGTTGCAAAGCTGCACAGCCTTCCAGCAGGAAGAGCCAGGGCCACAAAAGGCATGGCTGGGTGGTTCTAGCAACAAGTGACTGCTGGGCGAGTCCCCTTCACCCCTCACCCTACTCCTTCTCTACCGTCGTACATTAGATGACTTGGGAGCAGAGAGTTTGTCTTTGGGGTTACATACCACAGGGCTGCATATGAGCTTAACCTTCCACAGAATGGTAAGAGCTCAGACATTATTAACATTGCCATAAAATATAGGATATAAGAAGTGACTTAACAACTTCCAGTGATCTTTCAGAAAATGAACAGTAAGGTTCATCTCACTTTTCAAGTGGAATATTTAACTACTTATTTGACAATGGTATCTATAACAGCAGTAAATATTTGGGCATGTTTCTGGTCATGCTATTTAAGTAATACTTAGTATCAGCAGCAGCAGTGGTATTAGTAACAAACCATCCTCTGAGAATCAGCTGTGTGCCTCGTTATGGCTTGTCTTATAAATGACATCACCCCCATTTTAGAGATGAGTAAACTGAGGCTCATAAAAAGGTTAATAAACGTGTCCAAGCTACTACAGCTACTAGGTGACTTAAATGAACTACAGCCCCACCTCCTTGTCTCCGAAGGCTCAGAACTGTGCATCTAGCTACAAAATCGCCTAGCTTTATAAATACGGCAACGCGAGAGACATGAATCTTAGGCTGATCTAAACATGCTTTGAAATGTGAAGAATAGGAAAAAGTGTTACACTTTCCCCAGCGCTAGCAGTGCCAAATTTCCATTGTCTCTAAGTGCGTGTGGATCCTAGCTGGATGGAATGGTCTGTTTTGTCTGAGTACTCGCCAAGTTAGACATTTTACAGAAGGCAGAGCACACAAGGGCTGTGCATTTTTATGAGCTTATATTGTTTGGGAAAGAACATAAACCTAGGTCATTAACTCCTGATGGCTGTTTTAAAACACAGCTCTCCTAATTGTTCAGTAATAGGTAGTTGGTTAAATGAATTATGTATATTTTACAATGTGTAGCCATTAAAAAGTTCATTTCATGAGAATGTTCAGTAACATTAAAAATCACTTATGATCAATTGTGAGAGGAAACATTAAAGTCATTATATAAAAGGCTTATCATTTTCTTCTTTTTGTTTAAAAACATGTAAACAAATATGTAGATGGAGAAACAACAAAAAGTTAATGACAACTCAGGATGGTAAGATTTACGCGATTTTCAACTTTTTTCTTGAGCTTGCTTCATTTTTAATATTTCTACTTACAATATATATTTATAATGAGAAAATAATATTTATTATGAGATTTTTTTTGTTTCAGAAAAATAATACACACTCTTGAAAATGTAAAATAATAAGGAAAGTAAAAAATGTGTAAAATTGTATTATGTAGAGAAAAACCTCTGTAACACTTTGATGACCAGAACTTGAATTATTTCCCTTCGCATATTCCCACTAACTTTTTATAAATGGGTTATACAGTGAATTGTTTTCTATCACTCTTCCTTTCACTGTACACCAGACTTTGGAACTCTGTACTTACCAATAAAATAATTACATCATCAGTGTTATTGGACCCTAGGGTATAGTATATGAAAATAATTTTCTTCACTAATTTCTTATTAATGAAAATTTCAGTTTTCCCCCAATTCTTCTAAATTTTAAACCATATTTATTAAATATTTTGCTTATATATTTTAAAAATTGTATTGCATGTTTTACTTTTAGAATTATAAAATCATATGAAAAAGGAGTGCATATGTTACCATACAGTGTGGTAGTCTGCATTTCCCAATACCTGACCAGCACGTGGTCATAATTTATCATCCTTTTAAAATACTGTTTTATCTACCATTTTACTTCTATGTTCAAAAGTGTGATTGCCCGTGTCTGTATCTACACTGATATCTCTATATTATTAAATATAGAGATCTCTAATATAGAGATGTCCTTTTCTATGTTCTGAAACAATTTATATAAATAAAAATAATCTGTTTTTTTTTTAAATTTGCTGCACCTGGCCCATAAAACAGTGTAATCTTTTCTTTTTCTAAGTGCTAATTGCAGTTATATGGGAACACTCGCTGGTGGTATACCATACAGTGTTGTTCTTCTATGTTAAATATTTCTACATTTATCGATCTACCGATCTTTGTTTTTTTCTAATTTTTCATCTGCCTCTGAGTCACTTGTTCACTGCTTGGCTGAGAAAAGCAGGGTTTCTTGATTGAAAGCTGAGCTGAGAGCTAATAATGGAGACCATAATTTCGTAAAAGCAAAGCACAGTGTTGTTACCGAAAGAAAGAGGAATACATTTTGAATGAACAACACCCACGTGTTCACTGAAGAGCTTGCCTCTGCTTCTCTCATTCAAAGGATGAACGTGTGGTATGATGTCCAAACACGACCTGCATTTCAACCAGGCCCGCAGACGTCTCCCGTGCAGCTGAGGCTGAGTCTGCTCCCGAGCCCGGCAGGGCTGGCGGACCCGGCGCGCAGGACAGCGCACCTGTCGCTACCCAGCGGCACCGCCACTGTCCTCTGGTCGCAGAGCAAGTGTCCCTCTAGTCCGCTGCCTTCGCCGTGCGCTTTCCCCACGTCCCTGCGGTGCACGGTCCTCCCCGACTGCTCTGGCTCAGAGTGAAGCCTCCTCTCGGCCTGGTGCTCGCAGGTGGCGCGGCCCTTTGCAGAGGCGCACGGCCTTGAGCGCGAGTGACGACGCTCCCAGCAGAGGAACACCACCGCAGGGTCCCAAATTCCTGCGAGCATCCCGTTTCACAGCCGGACGATGACAGTTTACCTGGCTTGGTATTTAGGACGCTCTCCACCTCGGAGCTCGGTATCGATCTTGGAGCTACCGCGTCCCCCGGCCAAGGCAAATGCGTCAAAGCCACCGGAGTGTCCCGGGACGCTTTCACTGTAGTTCGATTTGAAAAATCACGGGGATTCGGGTCACCACCCTGCTGTCAGAGGTGGGTGTCTCGTCCACACTAGTTTCCTTACTCGTTAATGGCTGCTGAGCTACTCCCCTGAAATGTCTTCCTGCTCCCCTGAAACGTCTTATTTAAACGTACAAGATTTAGAATTAAAGCGTTTTCCCAGGTAAGCTTCAGCGGCATTCCGCTGTTTTCTCGGCTCTCCAGAACCGGACCGGATTCTTCCTCACACAAACTCACGGAGACACAGTTTCCAGGTGGAGAAAACCGAAGTTTTTCCTGACTCAGGCGTCGTGTCTGGGCTGGCACAGAAATGAAACGAAATTCTGATGCGAGTCCCTGTCCTCGCCAAACTCGTTGGGATTACTGTGGCGAACTTGCGAGGGGGACTTTCTTCTTGTTTCTTGGTGTCTCAGGCTTTTGTATTTTTTTTCTTTTAGTAGACTTTATTACTTAGAGCTGTGTCATTTATTTATTGTTTTCTTTAGACACAGGGTCTCGCTGTCTGCCCAGCTGAGGACAGTGGCTCAGGCACAGCTCACTGTAACCTCCGATTCCTCGGCCTAGAGCCGTCCTGGGCTCACAACAAGGTCGGGTGGACAGCACACAGGTTTCCCTTGTTCTCCCTGCCCACACGTGCCTCCGCCGTTACGAGGTCCCACTCCAGGCTGGTGCCTCGATACACCTGAGGGACCCGCACCAACTCGTCATCACGCCCAGACGCCACAGCACACCGAGGGTTCACTAGGTTGCAAACTCCACAGGTTTGCACAAATGGGTAACGACATGTATGCACGATTAACTCACCCCTTGGTAGCTCTTCCTTTCCCATGTCTTGTGCACCTCTGGAAATGAGCATTCTTAAGGCCTTTCTTGTTTACTGTATTAAATGTCACCTTTGGGGAGCAGAGCTGGGTGGAGCGCACACCTTAACGCGCTGCATTTTCCCGCACGCGCCGTCCGCAGGGCGCGGGGCGGGGCCGAACGGTGAGCAGAGGCCACTGGGGCTCCTCACCTGGCGTCGCCTCCACCTGCCTCCTCCCCGCGAGCCCAGCGTGGCGCGACCGCAGGCGAGGCTGCAGGTGCGCGGTCCTCACGAGCACTGGGGAGCGGGGTCCTTGCGCTTCTGCCCCGCGAGGAGAGGAAGAGGCCGCTGCCCAAACCCACCCACAGGTTTGAGGGAAGCGAAAGCAAACTGTGAGTGCAATGAATTAATTTAAATGCAAAATTCACTGCTTATTCTGACGGTTCAAACAATTCGAGAGTTCAGGAACGCATTTTATTAATGCTAAGAGGGAGAGCAGGAGTGAGGTGAGGAGACAAATTATCACCCCTCATATCAATTTAGATAGAGTTAAAAAAAAAAAAAGAAAGAAATCAAAACTGAGAAAAGTGCCTTGTTTGTTACCAAATTAAGACACAACGTTTATTTAGGAAAGTATGAATGTATTTTGTAAAATGAGAGTCGTAATTGTGTATTGTCCGGGAGAGGTGCAAACCTGTTCAGTTCAAAGATCCCTGAACATCTCAGTTATTTTTTGCGTGGCACCCCTGGCCAAAGGAAATGCCTAAGGGTGTCATTTATCAAGCAGTAGAGTCCAAATCACTTCAAGTATGTTTATGTCCTAACACCTTAATAGACACTTAAAAATACTTCACACAAATTGAATGAAAATTGTAATAATGTCATTCATACCTGGCCGCACTGACTTACCTGTGGCTATGGGAGCCAACTGGACACCTGGGACCTCGAAATCAGACCTTGCATGCGCACCTCGTTCCTTTCCACACGTCCCTGTCAGTACCTGCCTTTAAAAAAAAAAAAATCACAGTACCTTCCAAAAGCGCAGCTTCACAAAGATATGATGCCATCAAAAGAAATTTAGGACGAACTGTTGCTGAAACGCAAACTATAATACTTTGAGCCAGTATTACAGTTCACGTGACATCTGGCCGTTGTCCAGTACTGACGTGATTCCCTTGAAAATTTAAAATATCTTTGGTAAATTCATTTATTCCACAAACTTAGCCATAGTCATAGTCAACAAAATTACAAATGACCCACCATGTGTGGGGTTGTTGGTAATTTTATTTTTTATTATGAGGTTAATAGTGAAATCTTCGGTTACTGTGAGTGAAGGGTGATTGCCCATCTCATCTGCTGCTTTGGTTCCAGCTTTTACATTTCCAGTTCATCTGATGAATTTTTAAGTCTTACATTATTTTTGCCCCATAGCATTCTGCTCTAGGACATCACTTCATTGAATAAAATCATTTGTCTCAATATTCACTTTAGGCCTCCATCATTGTTATTTCTAAGAAGGAGTATTTATTTTCTTGCAAATCTTTCTTCAGTAGCCATTCCATCATTTGATGCAATACTACCGTGTAGTTTGCTCATTACATGAAGTTTACTCTTTCAACTTCAGGACCCTGGTGCTCTTTCTATTATAGGTGGGAGGATTTTTTAATGCTAAGTTTTGGTAAAAGAAAAGAAAGCTGATTTCTGAGAATAGCACTAAAATCTGATCCTCCACAGGGTAGACCCACTGGCATTTCCTGTATGACACGCCCTGCCCCACCTGCAGGAGCGCAGGACTGTTACTCTTCCTTTCTTCCCTGCTCATACCCCATTGGTTAGGTCATATTTCCCCTTTGGACAATCAAGGCGTGTGTAATACTTAGAATTCTTTTGTATGTTAATATGGTAATATCATTCATTTGATAAAATTTTTATACTTAAATTTTAATGACAGTGTTTCTTTTAAGGGCTTATGTTCACTTTTAGCTCTAGCTTCTTATCAAACCAAGCCTTGAAATGTGCCTGGGCAGTGGAACCACATCCTGTGATGTAGCACATCTACTGATGTTGGCACAGCCTCCCTGCACCACAGTCCCTCATTTCCTAAAGAGAGAGGAAAATGTGGTTCTTTCAAACTCTAGTGATGGCATATAAGTAGATGAAATAATACACGTGACATAGTTTTAGAAAGGGTGTATGTAAATAAAGTAGAAATGAGACAGATTTCTGGCATTAGAGCCTTAATTCTAAGGGATACTCTATTTGCAATCTTTGAACAACTGACACAAATTGGAAAAGTGGAATTCTCTTTCCACAGTTTATAGAAACTGGACAGAAGCAACCACACGAGCCTTTTGGCCCACTGAGTCTGTTTTATTGGGGAGGGAGGCAATGGTACCTTTCCTCAAGCCACAGAGACTCCCTTTCCCCCCAGGTTAGTCAAAGAATCCATCAGCCTGAATATCCAATGTTTCATGAAATATTTGCGTGCCCTTCCAAATGGACTGTATAAAAGGTTTGGGTGAATTACGTTGGAAAATGCGTAATAACTTTCCCACTCACCAACAGCTTTAAAGCCTCTGCTTATCATTCTTGTCCTCATAATGTCATTGCAACCTCAACCTTCCTTACTGAATAAAAACATTTCTGAGCTGCAAATACCCCTCGATTTGTTTCTAGGGGTTCTGTATTATCTCGGTATTGAAAGTAATGCTTAGCACATATAACTTACACACCATTGGAACATTTATTAATTTTATTTTATCTGTTTCATCAGCATTTCAGTTTGTTCCTCTGTGATAAACAGGTGATGCACAGAATATTGCAGAGTTTTCATCCTGTCGATCTCCTAACCTTAACTTTTGTGTCTGTGGGTTCGGCTGTGTTCTTTTGACAAGAATGTGGCCATTAGTCTCGAGTGGCAAGCAGAGGACAGTAGGATGACTCTACCCTGCTTTTTGTGAAGCCTAAAGGAATAAATGAGAAAAGGAAAGTTACATGAGCATAACTTCAAGTCACATTATTACACTGGCATTTTTTTTTCTGGAAATAGCTGTGTCTGGGCAGCCAGAGAACACCAGAGTGAATTGCCCATTAGTCTCTCTCGGTAGTTTTTGCCAAATTATATACTCCAAAAGTACGTGATTTCAATAGTGATGTTCTGAAAGGGCTTGGAGTTGTATTTTTGTGGAACAGCATTACTACATTTTAAACGTTCGCCGTTTCCATAGCAGTGCCTATGTGAGAATAGGTGGGCACACATCAGAACATTTCCTCACATACTAAAATGGTACAGTAGAGACACTCCCAGGATAAGACACCAAGGACCAAACTATGGTGCTGAACCCTTCAAAAAACACAGTGACAACCATGTACATAGCACATTCTATGCATTTGGTTCATCTCTGAAACAAATTCACATTAAAAATAAAGAAGTAGTTTTGCCATAAAAGAATGGTCTTTCATGTTTATAAAACAAAATAATGAATCTATACCTGCTATGGATTGCATGTTTGTGACCCACCCTCCCCAATTCATATGTGGAAATCCTAACCTCCAATGTGACGGTATTAGGAGGTGGGGGCTTTGGGAGGTGATGAGGTCGTGAGGGTAGAGCCCATGTGATGAAATTAGTGCCCTTAGAAAGAAACCCCAAAGAGCTGCCTTGCCCCTTGCACCAGGTGAGGACACAGAGTGAAGGCACCATCTGTGAACCAGGAATGGGCTCTCACCAGACACTGAGTCTGCTGGTGCCTTGGTCTTGGACTTCCAGACTCCAGATGTGTGGGAAATAAATGTCTGCTGTTTAAGCCACTAAGTCGATGACTGTAGCAGCCCAACTGCTAAGACAGTACCTTGTAAGATATAGAATTGGTAATAAAAATTAGAACTGGGTCCAAAATAATATATATGCAAAAAAGTTACAAAATAACCTCATCAGTAAAATTCTGATTTTAATTATGAAATGCATATTTGTAAGTATATATGTGTGCATATGAAAAGTCATTATCTCCAGATGCATGCGGTTATTATTTTATGTTAGCTGTTGTTTTCCATTTTTATGCAATGAAATTATGCAACATTTTTAATATGAGAAAAAAGTTAGTAAGTGGCTACGTAGATGTCTTTGGTAATACTGATTCTGGCTTTGTGAAGGAGTTCCTGATGGAAAGTGGCACTGACTTTTTCAAAAGAATTTTCTGAGATTTATGAAAGGTTGAAGTTTAGTAAGAATGTGGTTAAATGAAACATCTAATAGGTAGAGCCAAAGGGCCTAAGATATTCTGGTTTTCTCTCCCCTGGCTTTGGGCAAAGCATTTATTCTAGGGAGGAATGGTCCGCAAAGGTGCCTTGTATTATATAAGCAAACAAGTTTTCTCTCTCTAGTTACAAATGGATAGATTTTTTGATTGAACATACTATGTAAGGTTGGAAAAACCACCAGTTGACTTTATTCCACAGGGGGCCCGGCTGACACACCAGCTATCCAAGTGATGAGCGGTATGTTAATGGCAGGGTCACCAGCTCTCCTCCCCAGGACCAGGCTGATGGCTGGCCATAGAGCTATGCTCGGGGTTAGCAATGAAGACAGCAGGACTTCAGGACAGCAGTAGCCAGTTGGCAGCACTTAATCATGAGGGGCTGGAATGTAATTATCCTAACAAGTGGCAAGATCAGAATGAGAGCTTGGAAGCCCTGATGGGCAAAGAGTTATGGAGATGGTTAATAGAACATGGCATTGCTAGGGACAAAATAATTGGTCAGTCCAGAAGGCTACCACGTAAGTTTTATAATGAAATGAAATCAAGGGTGGATGATTGGGAACTAATGGCATCCCTCCAAGACAGACTCATAGTTCCTTGTCCAGTTTCTGGGCCTCAGCCAAGTTCAGACCCAACCTCTTTTAACAGAAGGAGCGACCTGGTACCAAAGGTGCTGGCTGAGGATGATAGGAATCTAGAATTGAGAATGGAAGCAGGAGATGCTCAGTGTCACGTGCGGCCTCCAGGCCTGCTGCAGTTGCAAGAGCTGTAGCCCATCTCACTAATCTTCCACCCTTCAATTCCTCCCAGGAAAGGAGCACCCTTGGGCCCTAGAGGAGAGGAAGAGGTGCCCCCAGCTTGTTCATATAACAGAGATCTCAGCAGTGGTGGATGCCTTGCCATACCCTCCAGAAATCGATCCTTTCTGGGAATTGCCCTGGGCTGAAGGGCCATGCCTTATTCTTAACACCCTCTCTGGGGCCACCTGCTCAAAATTACTGATCTAGGTGGAGAAGCAAAGTCTTGATGCAGTCACCCAAACTTGAGGTGTCTCTGGGGAGCCATCCAGCTTCCAAGCTTTCCACGTGGTTAGTGGGGCCCTGGGAGGGCCTCGGCTGCACCTCAACTTCTCTGCCCAACTCTGCCTTCTATTCTCCCTTCCACAGCTGTTGATCTCAAAAAGTTCCCTAGTGACTTCCTTGCACATTAATCTCTGCTTCCTGTGGAACCCAAACTGTGACACCTTCGGATGCCATCCTTGATCTGGGCCCAGAGTGGTCACTGTAGTGACAGGGAGTCCAGAGAGCTTGTAAGAGAATATTGTCCCTGGTGGAGGTGGAAGAACCTGGGGCAACGTGACCAGGGTTAGAGTCTCTTATGCCACAAAAAGAGGAGTCCTATTGAGGATTGTACTGTAAAGTCAGCATTCCTTCCAAGGACCACACGTGACATGCCGTGTTCTTTCAAAGATCTGTGTTATCACAGGGGTTTCAGGGTACTGTGCTTTTGGGTGAAAGTTGCAGTACGATTTTAATGAAAAATAGGTACAATCATTGTTGAAGTAAATCATGAGGATCACAGCAGAGATTTTTTTTTTTTTTTTTTTTTGAGACCGAGTCTCACTCTGCGGCCCGGGCTAGCGTGAGTGCCGTGGTGTCAGCCTAGCTCACAGCAACCTCAAACTCCTGGGCTCAAGCGATCCTACTGCCTCAGCCGCCCGAGTAGCTGGGACTACAAGCATGTGCCACCATGCCCGGCTACGTTTTTCTATATAGTTTTAGTTGGCCAATTAATTTCTTTCTATTTATAGTAGAGATGAGGTCTCGCTCCTGCTCAGGCTGGTTTCGAACTCCTGACCTTGAGCAATCCACCCGCCTCGGCCTCCCAGAGTGCTAGGATTACAGGCGTGAGCCACCGCGCCTGGCCACAGCAGAGATTTTATATGGAAATAGGATGACCTGGTTTTCCCATTTGAAATGGCAGATTAGAGGTGTGAGAAGAACACGCACTATCACTTTTGAGAGATGGTCCAGTGCAAAGGAGGGTCTCATTGGGACAGTGTAATTTTAATCAAAGTCTATTAGTTTTATTCATATCCTCTAACAGTTAGAGGCAAAATCTCCACGTTAGAGTTCTTTTTTAAAATTTATGGAAACTGAGGCACTGTGTTGTGCTGTGCTGATACCACACAGCCAGAAAGGTGGGCACCAAATCCTCTGCCTTTGAGCTGAGCCTTCCCACTGCACTGTTCTGCATGTCTCCTGGTAGCGTCGATTTTGAGATCCTTGGCGGCATAAATAACGCTTTTACTTATTTTTTCTTTATATCGCCCATATCACCTACCACAGTCCAGAATATATTGAGTGAATTTAACAAGTGCTTGTTGAATTGATGAATAAATGGGAAGCAAATTTCTTCTTTAAGTTTAACAACCCAACGGAACAAGCTTTAGTTGGGAAAACCCCCTAACAACATCTCTGGAAGTGCGAGTGTGATTAACGAAGATTACTTATCTCAGAAAGGTAAATTTTGTATGTGAAAACACTTTCATATGAAATTTGAAAATATGTTTGGAGATACACTCAGGAATCCAAGAGAGGAGAGTCGGCAGGTAGAGGCAAGTCAGAAAACCTCAGATTCAAGACCTGACTAACTGCCTCCTGGCTCCATGAGTCTGAGCACGCCTGAGACCTCTTTGACCGCCAAATTCCTCATTTGGTCTTATCTGTCATTGGATCATTCTGATTACAGTAGATGATAATGCATCAGAGAATATATTGTTAACTCCAAGTTTCACATGAATATAAGCTATAATAACAATAAAAATTATAAACTACCAGAATTCCATTCAGCAACAGAAGTCATGGCGACAGTGTTTACTTCTCTTAGAACACTGCATTTTATAATTTCCGCATTGTGCTTCGTAAGTCATTGTTTATTAAAATGTGTATTTACAGTGACTGAGCCCTTACAAATTAGGTATAAGTAATACCATATTAGTTTATATCATGTTACCTGTGCCCAGTGGATTTACACAATTTTACATTTTTATCTGGACATATACAAGGGTGGTATGAATTTGTCTGAAATACTCGGAATGATTCCACTGTCTGTGTACAATCCTATGCCATTCGCTTTGCTGTTAAAGAATGACGCCAAACAGGAAAGGAAGTGGCTATTAATTACGGGTCAAAGCTAGAGTTTATGGCCTGAATTCTAAGACTCCTGTGACTTCGGCTGTCAGACTTGCCTCCAGCTGAAGATTGCTGTCTCCTTCATTTCACTGCAGACAAGGATAAGAACAGATAGATTCCGAATCGCTGAAGACAAAACAACTTGCTTTTCAGACTAAAGGGGATTGTGAACAATCGGACATTTAAACTGCCAGAAGAAAGGGCGTGCACTGATGGTGGTAGATTGCTGAGATCAACAGGCATCTCCTGCTGGCTGAACAGGCACAATTATTTCCTTCCATTTGGTAGAAGTTTTTGTCTCCATTTTCTGAGCTCATATCTCTGAGAATACTCATTTGTGAATGTGCTTGGAAATGTGTTTCCACGGTGATTTCATGGACCTATTCCCTTCTCTTGGTTTCTGTATTCTTGGGGTAAAGCCCAGTGCCTCAGAGACGGCCTCATATGCACACCCCTTCCGTATCACCACGTCAAGCCCCGCCGGACACATTCTGCCTCCCCTTTGCAAAGGGAGGGATCTCATCCTCTGTCCTGCAGAAACTGCAGGCATAAAGGTCAGGGGTTGGGAATCTGTGAGAGGGCAGTGCCAGTGCCGTGTCGGGGTCTTCTCTATGGCTGACTGGCTGACTCATTAACTATTCCGCCATGCCCAGGCCTGAGACCATGAGGAGATGTGAAAAACGGGTCCTCGGTCTGCAGAATTACTACATACTTGCCTTCCCTAATACACTTTAAGTCAACCCATAAAACAACAACCACAAACACAAATTGAGCATTGTATGTGTCTCAGGCTCTGTACTAGGTGCCTTACATACATTTAATCATTAGAACAACTCCATAAGTTAGTTGTGGCCATCATACTAGAGAAAAGGAAAGGGAATTTGAAAAGGGAAGCTGATTCAGCTTTGAGCTTATATTGCAGACGATAAACCGAAATCAACTGTATTAAGACTACATAGATGATGTCTCTTGCACGCATGCACTTTTTATGTACTAGGGACCATAGAAATAATTAAATGCTTCGGAAAATTTACTTTCCAAATCCAGCATTTATTCTAAGTGGTAGGAATTTATTGTAAGTGCTTTATTCCCTTTAAGCTTATTTATATCAACACAAACACACACACACACACACACACACACACCCCCACAGAGTAATGTTTAGGACCCAGTTAACTTAATGTACTGTCAAAAAACAAAGACCCAACTTAGGGTAAGTCTAGTTTTTTGCATCAAGTTCTTGCTTTCATCCCAGAACAACAGTGACTTTGCCTCAAGGAAGAGGGAAAACAGAACCATAGAGCTTTTCTTTCAAGAATAAGGAGAAAATCTCACAGTTCCTTTCATGTTCCCTTGAAGAAAACACGAAGCCATGCTAACTGGTTTTATTTTAGATTAAGGATCACAAACTTCAAGTTGACCTTTAGTGTCACCTAGAGACTCCACCAGTTTCCCTGGTCCCATCAATCAGTCACTCTTTCGATCTAAATGATGAAAACTTTCTTCCCTCCCTTCTAACCTCATACACCTCTGCTTCCATCCTCAATGTCAGTGGATGATCTGTTCCCTAACTCACTGGGAAAACTGAAGAGAAATTGTGCACAGGCATCACCATGCCGTACACAGCTCAGCAACTGCTTTCTTGAATTCTGCCTGCCTTCCTGTTGCTGAGCCATCCTTCCTCCTGACACTCCTCCTCCCGTGTAGAACCCACTTCTCCAGCCTGCACAAGGAAATGGCTTTAGCAGTGACCTTCTGTCCTTCAGCTGCTCTTCCTCCTTCTTCTCCTCTTCCTCCTCCCCCACCTCCTTCTCTTCTTGCTTCTTCTTCTCCTCTTTCTTCTTTTCTTCCTCCTCCTCCTCCTCCTCCCCTACCTCCCCCTCCTTCTTTCCCCTTTGCTGCCTGGATGACTGCTATTATTGTAAACACGGCTATAATTTCTCCCAACTTAAGAACAAAATAGCAGCCACAGCAAGCAAAAGAAATCTTCCTCTCTGGATCCCTTTCCAGTGATTACCTATTTCTCTGCTGTCCTTTCCAGCCAAATCCATCGGGAGAATCACCTCCATGAATGACCTCTCCACTGTGACACTCAGCGGTTCATTGTCTTTATCTCACTTGACCCGCCAGCAGTGTCTGGCCCAGTTGGCCACTCACTCATCCTCATAATGTCACCGTGATTCCAGGACACCACGCACTCCAGCTTTCCCAGTTGTGTCACTGGCTACTCACGTATTTTACTTGCTCCTCCTCTTCTATCTCTTTATCTTGTTTCTCCTTAAGAATGACTCCAGGCTCTGTGCACAGTCCTCTTCTCTCGCTTCTGCATTCATTTCATTAGTGATATAATGATCTACATCTCATTCCTTTAAATGTCTTGTGCATGCTTCCTGCCTGTACATTTGATCTCCAGGTGACACCTCTGTCCTGAGCTCAAGACCTACCTCTCAGCTGCCCATTGAACTGCAGTCTGTATTGTGGGCATCTCCAGATCAGTGTGCTCAGAACTCCTCATTTCTGTCCCTAAAGTTTTGCTTCTCCACGGCTTTCCTAGTATTAGCGAATGGGAACTCCCTGCTTCCAGCTGAGTCAGACATCTTTTGTGCGTGCTGGTGTGCTGGGTGTGGGTGGCAATACCGCCAACCTCCTCTCTTCACAGGGGATCATGCTGCTTCTTTATGGGTTTCAGATTCTCAGGGTTTATGTATTGTCCCCATTTCTGCCACTTAGGTGGTTTAAGACCTGTTCCCTATATTTTGGTGGGTATTTGTTTTTCCTGTGCAAATTTTGAAATCTTTCCAAACCATGAGAAAATTTTGCCCTTTCTCTTCTGGAGGGATTCTTACAAAAAACAAAAAACTTTTTACTTAGAAATTAACCAGGGATATGGCTTTTGTGTGCCTACCTGGCAGTCATTCTAACCCTGGTATTTTACTAATTCCTATAATTCTCCCACATCGCCCACACTTCTCAGTACTATGAAGCTGCACTTGTGTGCCAACCTCATTTCCAGGAGCCATTAATGCCATCTCTGTGACAAAATGCCACGGCATCCAAAGCACCAACAATTTATGACATAAACAAAGTCATCCTCGGAACAAAGTCACGCATACATTGTCCACCAAGTCCTTGTGGTTATCCCCACAGTAGACGAGTTCCAAAAATGGTTGGGCACTTGTAAGATGTCACAATACTGTTCAGGACATTTCTTCTTTCTTAACTAGATTATTATGCATGTATTTCCAGACTCCTTTTTGTTCAATACTTATAACTAAATATTTGCATTTAAACTTGGAGGATTGTACTGAATCCGGATACCTTTAGCTCTTTACCATTGCTGGTTCCTCATCATGAAGGCTCCTTTCTCCTGGATAAAATCTCAGAATTATCCAGAAAATTGCATATATTAGGTTATGACTATGAAGAAAGAAATGAGAATTATTCCAAAAAGTATTCATCACATAGTCTTGGTCTTTCTATTTTCAATATGTACAGAAATCGTTCAATTGAAACAAACTCCAAACTTTCCTCTGGATGCCTAATATTGGCTTATAATAGAGCATTATAGAATGTGCCAGAAAATAAATATAACCAGATGCAACAGTTTAGTTTTCTAGGGGACAAAGGGACTAAGAAGGTTTGGTTAAGGATTTATACTGATTGCTTGTACAAGGACAATCTACAGTTATAACTTTTGATTATCATACATTAATCCAAATAAAATTAAACACTCAGAAGTTCATCTCAAAACCAGAACTCAGCCACAGCTGTTTGCCACATATATTGCCAGATATTACTGTTTGTGACAGCAATCTTTCATCTATTTCATTCAAATGTATTAATAAGTAATTTAAGAAGATCACGTCTAAGCTGTCTTTATAATACCTCATCACCCTGAAGCAAAGGGCTAGGATGACAATACAAACTTCTAACTGTGACCCAGAGCAAATTGCTGGGTGGACAGTCTGAACTGCTTGACATGTCACTCCATGCTCATGGTGTCACTGAAAGCTCCTCTCCGGATTCTTTCTTGATGCGTTAATAGGAGACAGATACCTCAGACATGTCTGAACTATTCCCAGCTAGGCTTAAAGACTTTCTTTTGAAATATAAAAGCCAGGCTTCATTCCATAATGGGTTTGATGTGGCCTAGATGATGATGTGTTAGACAGAGAAGATTCCCCGGTTGCTTTTCTCTTTTCACTAAAGGTCACTCACAAAGGACAGTCCCTGCCAGGAACATGCGATAAAATCAGGTACACTTAGTACAATTAAGGTCCTAGCATCAGAGTCAACTGAATCCCAGAGATTGATATTATAGGAGAGAACCCATACATAAAAGAATGTACAGAATATATTTTATTCATATGAAGTTGAAAAACAAGTAAAATTGATCCTGGGTGATAAAATTCAGAGTAGTGTTCGCCTTGGGAGAGCGGTATTGCTGGGGAGGGTGGGACGGCAAGAGAGATGCTTCTGGATTGTGCGGCAGTCTGTGTCGTGGTCTGACTGGTTGTCAGACAGGTATATACATTTGTAAACAATGACCAAGTTGCATACTTAGGTATTTTAGACTTTGCTGTGTGTGTTATCCTTCAATACTGCAGAAAAAATGAAAAAAGTATGTAATGCTTTAAAGGCCTTGGAAATAACTGCCTGGAGTTAGAGGCGAGTCATCTGCAGGGTGCTGCTCCTCTTCCCGCACCCCTGACCCAAGGTCTCCCTGTCCGTGTGACACTCTACCCCACAAAGTCCATTTCCTGGTCCTTTTCAGCCCCGTGCCCCATGGCTCTGCCTGCACCTGCGACAATGCCTTTCTGACAGCCTGGAGCCAGCTCCTCACTGCCAGGGCTGGAACCTGGAAGAGAGGCAGGCAACAAGCTCTTTAGTGCTTTTGTGAGTCCCGCCACAAGCGAGTAAGAGAGACCATGCCAAAATTAAATTTCACAGCAGACCCTTCTCTCAGTGCAAAGGAAAATGTGGTTGTTTCCCGCTCTCCCGTCCTAGCTCCTAGCCTGCCGCTCCCGGGCGCGGGACGTGTGTTCAGCCAGGCAGAGGCCCCTCACCTGCCACAGGGCTCACCTCCGCCACAAGCCACTTTAGCCTTGACTTTTTCTTTTTCCTTATAGGGTGGCATTTTCTCCTATCAACTAATATTTTATCACTGAGTATTACTTTTCTTTTAAATATGTCTTGAAATATTTGCTGCTTCCTTTATAACCCAGTGTTTTTGACAGATGCACATCTCTAATGTCATAAAAGTTGCTGGTATTATAGAATGAAGTATACGGTCATTCACTTTACAAGCAAATATTCAGAAATATGTTCAATTGGCTTCACGAGGACACTTTTGCTTTGCAAAAAATAAAGACTAAATTGATTTTACATAATTAATCAATAAAGAAAGGCTTGTTCTCAGCAGTTAACCTTGATAGTTATTAGCTGCTAAGAAATGTCCTGCCCTTGGGCCTTAATTAGCGTGTACGAAATGTAAAGTAATTATTATGGTCTAGTGTGAGAAACTAAAAAAAGTTGCTCTTACTTTATCCAGAGATATGCTGTTTGTGACTTACTGATTTCTTAATATTATTATTTTATCCTTTTTTAGAAACTGCTAAAATCATTTTGGAAAGCATATGTATTTATATGAAATGTTTCATAAAAACTTTTTGGATTAAAAATCAGGTAATGCAAATAGAACTATAATTCTTTGTTTTATAATATTTTTTGATTATTAAGTAATATTCATAGAAAATACAGAAAAATCATAGAGAATAGAATAAGAACTACTAGAACCCATCACTGTTAATATTTTGTTGAATTTTCCTCTATCTGTGAATGTGCATTTATTTAACATATCGGGAATTAAAACTTACAAACCTTTTAACCCATCTTTTTCACTTACCTTTATATAGTAAATACTTTCTTATATCACTAAAATTATTAATATTTCCAACCTTTTTGTAATAACTTCTACACAATAAAACAATGACAAATCAACCAATTTCTTATCAGGGAACATTTAGAATTGCTGGTTTTCCATGGTGAAAGAGTTAAAAGCTGTATGTTTCGGGCACTGTGTTAATAGCCATTCACTCTTTTTGGAAATGTGTTTTGAGGCTCACACTTTCCACTTGAAAATTCCTTCCCACTTTTTCTTGGCTATCTATTTTGCAGAGACCACAGGATGGAGCAAGTCCCTGTGGTCTTCCTGTCCTTTCTGAAGGAGGAGATGATTTACTTGCTCAAATTGAGGGATCCCAGAGTTGTGAATGAGATGAGACTTAGGAAAAAAAAACAAACTGGCAATGTGTTTAATATCACTGTGAGGAAGATGAAAAGCCCCACTAGGGTGTGTGGGCTTCTCCCAGCTGCCCACAGGGGCATGGGCGACCACGAGATGTAGAAGCCTCGTAAGTTACATGTCTTAGAAGTGTGTGTGTGGGGGGGCAGGGGTGTTGGGAGATGAGGAATCCAGATATGCAAATATCCATAAGTACTCGATGGGCTTTAAGTACTCAATGGGCTGTTGTAAGAAAGGAGACTCTATTTGTAGCAATTGCTTTCCCACAAGCTGAATTAATTTCTACGTTGTTTGATGCTGCACACAAAGCAATGAGTGAGAAAACGCTGTAAGGTGGTCAAGCCCTGGACGTGGCATGCACTGGACATCGCAACTGACGGGAGTCCCCAGCCCTCATGCAAACGGCAAGCCGAACCAGCTCGCTGGGACGT
This sequence comes from Lepilemur ruficaudatus, assembly GCA_963574885.1. NCBI lineage: Eukaryota > Metazoa > Chordata > Mammalia > Primates > Lepilemuridae > Lepilemur > Lepilemur ruficaudatus. The sequence goes on from CAUYRT010051282.1 coordinate 22,136, forward strand.
GGCTGTGCCTGCCTCATAGTCCCTGCTATTAACTCTTCCGGGCCCGTAGCACGAGGAAGGAGACAAGGGTGGTTGGCATACCAGGTGGACTAAGGTTGAACTTGCATATTTTCCGCCGTGTGCCAGTAAATGCAGTTCTGTTTTAAAAACCATTCCTGTGGAAAGCTTTGGCAGGCTCTCATTAAATCATGTTTTTGCTGCTCGATTATCTGGCCCCACCAGTGTGCTCCACACCTGTGCTAGATACACTCACGCAGGGGAGGCCACGCCCCTGCACCCTATATCCTGCTGACGAGCAGTGACTACACATGACACTGGTATTGACGAATGAGCCTCCACACCAGGGCTTTGCTCACTCAGCAGGGCTGGCCGCAGTGACGGCCGTGTTAGGCTCGTTTTGCTTCTCTCAGTAACACTGCCGTATCCCTGCTTCTGCGTCTGAGTGAACCACAGGTCTTTAAAGGAAGGCTTCAGTCTCCAGTTAATGACTTAATAAGAGGGATTCACCCACTGAGACCTTCCTTCACTGTGTCAAAACAGAAGGTGAATCTTACTCACTGTTAGTGACAAAAGCTTATACTGTGCATATTTTTCCTGTGTGTTGGACTTGCCATCCAGGGCAGAAGCTCAGTGGACCCTCACCCATCCTCAGCTTCCTCTGAGAGGCCAACGAAGCACAGAGCTGGACCCGTGCCGGACCCCGACCTCGCACCTGGCGGCCCAGCCGGGCTCCCTCTCTGCAGCTCACTCTGACTCCACGTCCGCTTTTGACCTGCGTGCGATGGCTCTAGCGCAAAGAAAAAGAACACGCGTTTTGAGAATATTTTAATGCAACCATGAATCCCCACATTTTTATATAAACTATTCAAATATTTGGATGTAAAAGAAAGGGGGCTTTTTATATGTTGAGCACATACTCTGCGCGGGAAGCTAGACTGCATCAGCGCACACGAGACCATCAGATCCCCAGAGCCACGAGGTAGGCAGACCCCACGTGATTGCTGTTACTGTAAGTGCAACCGGAGTCAAAAATGCGCACGTTTGTGTGGTTCAAATTAACACTTTTATCCCCACTTTATGGAACAGTCATGAAGAAGTTGAATGATAGTGAAGAAGGGTCTGAATCCCATTTGTTTAGCTTCAAAGACTGTACATTGGCGTTCACTGTGGAACAGTTAATGAGAAAAGAGGGACAGCTGTTCACAGCACACCTACTGTGTGCCGGGTAATTGCTTTACATTGTTGCATTTACTCCTTACCCTGCTCTTGAAAAGTAGGCGTCAATATTTCAGTTTTACAGATGAGGAAACCTCAGCTCAGAGAATAAATAACTCGTTACTATGAAAACAGAAGTTTCTATCGGGTGTTCACAGTAATATCAGACTTGAATTTGAGAAAAAAAGAAAGAAAATTGGCTTCAAGTATTTCTAAGTAAAATTGAGCACAGCATAAATGTTCATAGGAGCTTCTTATATTGCACCTTTCATCAATAAAAATGATTTTAATCATTTATTCTTTTACCCAAGGCCTTATTTTTCTTTTCAATGCTATTTCTACTACTTCTTTTAAAAAAAATGTACACTTACACAGTATATCCATTTGCATTTGTCCATTTTTAAAATATTGGATATTTTACCCAATCAGATTTTCCCATAGAGTGTTCCATTTAAAATAATTGCAATAATAGATAAAGTTGACCTTTCTTGTAAACTGTATTTTTCCATTTTTAAGCCAATACACTGATAACTGTGCTCTCAAAATTTTTGCTTTTTGCATGTGTTATCTTTTATATGTTTTTTCACTCTGGTAATCTGGAAGCCGCAAATCCTCTTTTTGTTTGATCGATGGTGCTTGGTCCTAGTTTCTCTGCTTTGGTTACACGTGACACAACATTGCTAGAATTAGCGTGGGTGCAAAGGGGACTTTATGGGCTCAGATAACCATACTGTGCAACCACAGCGTTGCCACGGCGACTCGAAGGCAGCGAGAATGACACCGGGACTCTCTGACTCCATTCTTGTGTCTGTCCCACCCTCAGCCGTGGCGGCGTCCACGCAGCAGGGACCGTGGCCGACACGTTCCATTGCTTCTTTTCTCAGTTCCAGTTGAGAAGAGTAAGAAGCCTAGGAGATGATTTTTATTTGGCTCTATTAGCTCATATATCCATTGCCTGCAAAAAGTAGTGGACTAGGGCTGGTGTGGGGTGCTCAGGAATTTTGTTCTACTCTTTTTTATTTATTGTTTTTATGTTTTATTTAACCTATGGCATACGCTATCATTTCATTATGCTTTATAGTTGACTTAGTTCTGTGTTAAAGGATGTTATGATCCTCATAACTCCTTTGCCAGTGATTTTTGTGTTTATGAGCTCATGGTTTTATTTACTGGTCACTAACGTTCGCAGTCAATAAGTTTATCAGGAAAACAATCCATGTTTTAGTCCTTTCATGTCTGATATTATAATGAATTGTGTTCACACCTTTTCCCTTCAAAACTCTTGTAGCTATGGCTAAGTTGTTTTCTGTCCTTTAATTCGTGAAGTAGAAATTAAAAACCAGCCTATTGTCTTCTTGTTATTTTTCTTTGTTTCTTTTTGTATTTTTTAAATTTATAGTTGATGCATAATAATTATACATATTTATGGGGTACAGTGTGATGTTTCAGTGCATGTATCATTGTGTAATGATAAAATTAGGGTAATTAGGGTATCCATTGCTTTAAACATTTATCATTTCTTTGTGGTGATAACATTCAAAATCCTCTCTTCTGGCTATCTTAAAATGTACAGTACGTTGTTATTAGCTACAGTCACTCTGCTAGGTAATAGAACACCAGAACTCATTTTTCCTTCTTGATCGTAAACTTTTGAATCCATGCCGCATGTCAGAAGTATACTCAAATATAGTATATGCGGCCATATGCCAAGGTTTTTTTTCACATATTTCATTGTCTTGATAAAAAAACATGTGAACAAGATATTATTATCACAACTTCACAATATACTCAAATATAGTATGGTTTCCAACTAAGAGATGATGATTTAGTTTATTCTTTTTGTAATTTCTTCATGTTATTTGCTCCAACCTACACCGGCGACTGCTCTCTTCCTACTATGTTAGTTTAAATTCCTACAAAACATCGGAACAGGAACGAGTCTCTACAGTTCTTTAATCAATGGCTCTTTTCACAAGATTCTTTTAAAATGATCACATTTGCATTATTGATTTAAATCAGATGCATTTCTTTTTTTAAGAAAAAGAAACAAGGATGGCTTTCGTGTGAATCTGGCCGATAAACAAAAGAATCGATGGGAAGGTCACGGTCTCTGTTCTGCCTGCAAGGTCCAGGGTGCAGCGGGAGCACCGTAGCAGTGTCCGCGGCGGAGAAGTCAAATATTTATCAACACCGAAGTAAAGGTGGAGCCGACCACATATCGGGCAACTGGCCTTGGGAAACCTCATTGCATCGGAACACAACCGATGCTTCCGTCAGCAGGGGCTTCTGTTATCAAATTGTTCTCACGGGGTGGTCCTTTTGTCTCACTGCTTTCCCTTGGCAATTGCCGAGGCAGTGCCATCAGTAACTCATCTCTGGCTATTTATAACAGGTAAATGGAAGTTGTCTTTTTCTTTTAAAAGGATTTTATAGTATAAAATTAATAAGTTCTCAGTGTAGTGTCTTAAAAACCCAAATATATGGAGAATTCCTGAAATGCCCCATGTTTCCATCATGAAGACATAACTTATTTTGTTACTGTTCTTTCCAGTCTTTTTTCCTATGAATTTTTAAAATTTTATAATTAAACTCAAACTGTTTATACAATAAGGGCTTTTTTTTATCACTACATGGTTATGCCACTATTTTTAATTATCATACTTTTTAAGAACATTTTTATTATTCTTTACCCTTTCTCATTATCAATAATCAGAACTACAATAAATTTTTCCTGATTGGTACCTGCATATCACCTTATAAAATTATCATTCTTAAAAAATCACAAAGGGTTCTATAGATTATCTGTCATCTAAAATTCAGAATGTGAGTCTTTAACTGCGACTTCCTGCAGCTCCCGATTCTCCCGCGTAACGGCGTTTCTACCGCCTCCTCTTGGACGCTGTTCGGATACACACAGAGTCTCAAACAGTGTGTCCAAAGCAGAACAAGATCCCTCCTCATGCCAGTTGCTCCCTCAGCCTTTCTCATCCCTGGAAGTTGCACCACCCACCCACCATCTCGTCATTCAATCCCGGATCCCAGGCACCTTTGTTTGAATCAGCTCCATTTATTCAACCAACATTTAGTCACATAATATTTTTTAGGTAGGAAGAACATTAGACTATGTTATGATTATGCATTATAATTAGAACTAATTTAACTCCACTTATTTTACCATTGAAAGAAACTAGATGATTTTATAAAGGACACATGAGAAGATAGTGTCAGACTCAGGGCTTTGCAGAACAAAAGCTAGAAGCAAAGAATGTGGGCATTTCTCTTTTCCATGGGCTAAAACCAAATGAAAATTGTTATTCTGAAGTGCAAGAATTTCAGTGCGAGACTAATGAGTGAGAAATTCATTAAATTCTCAAGTTTTTAACCCAACAGGAGTAGCAGAATGAGGAAAATAGGAGTTCACATTTTTAGAACACTTCGTAGTAGATCCTGCGGGTCACCTACCTACAATCTATTTTCTTTCTTATCATTTTTCTGTTAGAGCCCTGATTATGTTCTGGTGTCCATTCCTCTCCCACATGTCTCATGGGAGGGGAACTCTGTTCCCATCTCAAGAGGAAATGTCCTGGTCTCCTTTGCAATGATGGCATTTTTTCCCTTGGCACCATTTTTTAAAATCTTTTCTCTTGTTCTTCCCCATTTGCATCTTGTCCATCACTAAGTTCCTTTTGTTTGACTCTCAGACGTGCACCGTGCCCTTCCAAACCTTTTGTCCTTTCTGCAGCGGACAAGCCACTTCCTGGGACGCCCACAATAGGTCCCAAACCCGGCCTGCTTCCAGCACACTCCAGTATAAGTCCTCCCCACTCAGCAGCAGCACTCTACCTGGCTTCTTAGACTGGTAAATCGTTTTAATTCTTCTGCTTATCCCGTTCCCACAGCTTCCCACTGTGCTAAAAATAAAGCAAAAACAAAGTCCAAAGTCTTTCTCATTGCCTGTAAGATCCCAAATCATCCCAATTCTCTCTGGTGTTTGTTCATTCCACCCTCCTCCTCACTACTGTGGCCTCCTTCTTGCTTTTGGGAAAGACCTGCAGCCGGGTCTTTGCTCTGAGTTTCCTTCATCCAGTGATGATGCTCTTTGTGATGTTTACCTCGTCACTAGGGCTTTGCTCTGACATCCCCTCCGCAGACAGCCCTGGAGTGTCCACTCTCGAGTGCTCCTCTGTCGTGTGAGAGGCTGTTTTCTTCACAGACATTTTCACAGTGTTCCTGTGTTAATTTTATCATTTGTAATCTTTTCCTTCCAATGAGAGTGTAAGTTTTACGAGAGCAGAGGAGCATCCTGTTTGACGTGTTTACCACTGGGTCCGTATCACGTTGACTAGTGCTCCGCAAGTGTGTGCTCAATCAGTGAAAATCTGTTGAAGAAATGAATGAATAATAAAACTAAATACTAATTTTAAAGAATAAGCAATTTCTACTGCCACCATAACTGTTCTTCTTCCCCTCCCCCCACTTCTCATAAAAGCAGCTACGTCATCCTACCCTGGGGGAATGATGCGACAGGGTCAGAAGAAAGAAACGGAAAAAGAAAGACAAGGAAAAAGTGTCTCTTTCTGGCTCTCACATGGAATACCCTAAAAATCTCAGGGAAATGGTATGGGCACCTTTGTTGGGACGACACCTGGCTTCCTGTCTCTGGGGCAGAACTGAAGGGAGATACAGTGATCTCAAATTGGTCTATGGCATCCAACATCGGAGGAGCTTACACGCTCCCCTGCAGCTTGACCTCCACAAAGGCAACGAGACACGAGCAAGCCAGCAGGTAGACAGCGAGGTGTGCTGAGAGCCCTACTACCTAAGAGCTGTGTGGTTTTGAGCAAATCACTTCACATCTTTGTATATAGCAGCCTCATGGATAAAATGAGATATGTAACCATTAGCTTAGTCCCTAGTATACAGTAACATTGTAATAAATATCAGCTGTTGCTATTATTATCATCATCATAATCTGCATCATCATCAAAGATCATACCTGTCCATTCTAATGCTTTGGAGTTATGAAAATACATTGGAATATGTATGCAATCCAGGAAAAAGATAGCAGTTGGAAATTTGTTAAGATTAGATCTCCATCTTTCCAATAGAAAGATTCAAGATAGCAATTATGTAGTAACATTCACTGTGGAATAAATGCAATTCAGAGTTGTAGAATACGTCTCTCATTTTCACTTCTGAGTATGTGTGAGCTATAGAGAGTAATAGCTGATCCACTCTGGCAGCCACGTGGGCTAGCGTCCCCTTTCTACTGGCTAAAATATTCACATTTCTTGTAGAGATCCCAGAGTATCCTCAGGTGCATCTGACCAACTTCCTGACTTTGCTAGTGATGATGAACAGTCCATAGCACTGGTTATCTTATTCCGGATAAAGACTCCCTTTCTTTTTAATGGTCCATCCCATCATTTATGGCTCTCATGATGGTATTTTATTCCAGATCAACCCAGGCCTCAGTTCTAGGCAACTGGATGAAACAAGAGCTCGTGCTGGGAGTTTCTGGCAGCTGGAGTTCCAGAAAACAGGACTGACAATTAGTAATGAATAGTTCTGAATTTGAAGCTCTGTGCAGCTTGGCCTTGGAACCAAGTAAAAATCCTCAAGGGCAGAAAAAGAGCAAAAAATCAAGCCTGAAATGAATTATAATGGAGCTCAAGAAAATTGCACCAGCTGGTTCACAGAACAAAAGTTGGTGAAATTAATTTAAGCGGCCTTTTCTGTGAGACACATGGCCTTAAAGGAATTGGAAGGACATCGGACCAGTTTGGAGCACTGATTTCAATTTGACCGTGGAGATCAGTCTTCAAAAGTTTAAAGACAGGCAGTTAATAGACGCTAGTCTTCTAATTATCAGTTACCTGAATACAGAAGTACAATTACATGACAACCATTACAGACAAGGTGTGAGCTCAGAGAATTAATTCAAATTATTTTATATTGAAATCCTTTTTGGAAACAATAGTGCCAACTTGTGAGTCCCTGGAGGTTACCCAAGTGTTTCTATTAATAAGCACGATGTGGTAAGAGCGGGTTTCTGAAAGTGAAGGCGCTGTACAGAAATCAAATCAGAAAGGGGATATTTTAACCACTGTCAGTTCATTGAGTGCTGGCTGTCGTAGTAAGTGCTGAGGTGAGATTTTTATTCCTTAACCTTTGCATTTTGGGTTCTTGCTCTTAACTCAAGAGACGTCAGTGATAGATCATAGATATCCTGACTTTTATCCAGGTCTGGAAGGGAGAAAAATAACTTGCTATTTGACATAACCTTTCTTTTTCTGACTCTCTTCCAATGAACTGAGATGACCTCCCCTGAACTTCAGCGAGCTCGCACTGAGACGGTGAAGAAACAGAGGCAGCTGCCCATACCTGAGCTCACCTGCCATGCCTGGGACGCCACCGTAGCATGGCCAGGCGAGCCCTCTGCTTGGGTCCGACTTACCTTATCTCCACCCATGGACTCTTAACTGCTCTGTGACCAGACTCAAGCTCTAGGGCCTCCCTGAGACGGCTTCCCCCTCCGCCGGCTTTGCCATTTGAAGTGGTAATTATTCATCCACATGCCAAATAGACAGGCTGAGTCTTCTCAGATCATTTTTACCTCTTTAGTGCAAAGAAAGACATAAATTCCATAAATTCTGAGCTCTTGGGTTTGTCAAGGAGAATTAAATAGGTTTACCAACAGAAAGCACTTGGAATGCCTGACACAGTCATATAGTAAATGTTTAATAAATGCTACTGTCCGTCCATTGGTGTATTAGATAATGGATGATAAATCAATTGGGGTGTGAAACATCACTGTAAGTCTGCTATTTTATAAATTTTGAGCATAAAATATCGTAAGCACTTTAAAAAGTACTGATTGATGTAAGGGACACTAGGATTAATACAAGTCATGCTGTATCAGAGCACAGTTTAAAGAAATAAGGTGGTGGAGATGCAGAAGAAAGTTGCCTCCAACCCATTTCCTGCCTCCTGCAACAGTCGGTGGAAATGCAGTCAAGTTTCTAACATACATTTTTATAGTTTGACTTCACATGTGTGCATTTGTAAATAACATGTACGATTGTTTTGTGTTGTAAAATTTTATATAAATGCCCACATTTATCTTGTTGCTGTGTTGCTTTTTCATTCAGCATAATAATTTTTAGATTCAGCCACGTTAATACAGTAGTTATGGTATAATTGTGTTCACAATAGTAGAGTATGTAATGATATGAACATATTATAATTTATGTATCTATCCCATAATGAGTATATTGGTTGATTCCATATTTACCTTTTTTTGCATGTATATCTGTGTATACATGAGACATTTTCTATAAAGAATATACTAGAAATACATTATCACTGTAAAAGGCTATGCATATTTTTTAATTTATTAGATATTGAGTACTTTGCTCTCCAAGTGGTTGTAGCAATTTACATATCCATCTGCAGATTATAAACAAACCTCCCTACTTTCTCACATTCTCTCAATACACTATCAGTTTTAAAAATATGTATGTCTTTTACCAACTTCCTTGGTAAGAAATGGCATGTCCTAGTAGTTTTTAAACATTCATTTAAATGCATAAGACACACAGAAAACTTTAAAATCATATAACCACACAGATCAGTGCTTTGTTTTCTCCATGAGTCACAAGTCTGATAAATAAATAGAACATGACCAGGACCCTGAGGTGCCTCTTTTCTCATTTGTTACTTTTCATTATGGTAAGCATCACTCTAATTTACGTTTTCACAGGTTACTGTTGAAATTTGAACAAATACATACAGATAGAGGTACCCTTTTGTGTCAGACTTCTTTTGTCCATCATGATGTTCACTTGGTCATTGTTGCCATGTGTAGCACTGGCCATTCAAATTGATTGTTTATCTTACAGTCCTTTGGTCCCACTTGTTTCTCTTGTGGTTTTTTTTTTTTTTTTGTACTGATAGGCTTTGATTTTTTTCTCTCTTTGTGTGTGTATAACTTATATAGGCATTTTCTTTGTGGTTACCATAGGGCCTCCATAAAATTTCTTATAGGTAGAACAGTTTATTCTAAGCAGCTGATAACTTAACTTCCCTTGCATACAAACACTCTACACTTTTACCTCTCGTCTCTCTACACATGTGATATTGACGTCACAATTTACATGTATTTATATTTTGTATCTATTAACATAATTTTAGTTATAGTTATTTTTAAATAACTTTGCATTTTAATGTTTATAATGTAACTATAAGTGATTTACTTACCACTGTTAATACAGTATTTTGTATTTTTCTATATATTTACCTTACAGTTATGAATTTTATACTTTCTTGCTATCATGTTGCTATTTCGTGTTCTTTCATTTCAACTTGAAGAATTCTATTTAGCATTTTATGTCTAAGTGGTGATGAACTCCCTCAGCATTTCTTATCTGAGAAAGTCTTAATTTCCCCTCAATTTTCAAGGAAAGTTTTTCTAGGTAGAGTATTCTTGGTTGGTATTTTTTTTTTCTTTTACAATGTATCATCTCACTCACTTTTGGCTTGTAGATTTCTTTCGGAAAATGTACTGATAATAGTATGGCAGTTCCCCTTTACATAACAAGTCACTCTTCTCTTCCTACTTTCAAAATTCTTTGTCTTTGAGTTTTGACATGTGATTATAACATATCTTGGTGTGGGTTTCTTTGAGTTTATTTTACTTGGTGGCTTTTTTGCTTTCTGGATCGATCTGGATGTGTGTTTCCTTCCCTAGATTTGTAAGTTTCCAGCCATTATTTCTTTGAATAACCTTTTCTCCTTTCTCTTTCTCTTCTCCATCTAGAATTCTCATAATGCGTATATTGGTTTACTTGATTGTGTCCTATTAAGTCCCTTCAGTTATATTCACTCTTTTAAAATTCTTTTTATTAAATTTTTGTTCCTCTGATTGGATGATTTCCAATGACATGTCTTTGAGTTTTCTGACTCTTTCTTTTGATTGATCTAGTCTGCTATTGTTCAATAATGGTGTTACAAAATGAATGACAGTGATGTAAGCCCACAAATTGAATCTTTTTGTACTTCCTGAAAGAGATGTATTTAAATTCTTCCATAAGCAGACTTAAAATAATTGCCATGTGCTATTTCATACTTTTTACTTTTAACATTTTTGCATGGCTCTAATTTGTATTCTCAGTTGAGAAAAATCTACTCATAAACTTTAAACCTATAAATATAGCAAAGGAACAATTTAATTGATTTGATTAGTGGAAAAAATCTGTTATCTTTCTGCTTTGTATAGTTTACAATTTTTTTTAGATCAGAGAAGACTAATTATGGATGGTTTTACAATGTGATTTTGAAGTTATTCTTCCTCATGAAATTTATAGGTGGCAAAGTGTCAAGTGGACAATTGGCTTTTCATCCATTATCACAAGATATAATAAATTCCCAAAAAAAGGTTTTTCATTGCATTCTGCAATTATTCTAGCATATACTGTATCTGTAGTCATATCTCTTGTTTTACTCCTCATACTTGCAATTTGTGTTTTCTCTGTTTTTTTTTTCTTGGTCATTCTTGTTTGAAGTTTGTAATTTTTTTTAGTCTTTTCAAGCTTTTGATATGAATTTTTGCATTTTTTTACTGTTTTTAATTTCATTAGTTTAAAATCTTTTTATTATTTTCTTTTTTCTGTTTTCTTTAGATTCATTATTTTCTTTGTAGCTTATTGCAAAGTAAAAGCATAGGCTTTTATTTTGATGCCTCTTTTTCCTAACATAAGCCTTTCAGTCCTATATATTTTTCTCTAAGCACTTCTTTAGATGAATCCCACAAATTTCGATATGGTGCATTTTCATTTTCATTCAGGTGAACTATTTCCTGACTTACCTTGAGACGTCTTCATCTCTGGATTTGTGCACAAGTATATAGTTTATATTCCAAATATTTGGGATTTTTCCAAATATCTTTCTGTTATTGATTTCTAGCTCAATTCTGTGTCATAGAACATATTTTGTATCATTTCAATTCTTTAAAATTTTTCAAGGCTTGCTTTATAGCTGGAACTTATTCTATCTTGGTGAATGTTTGATATGCCTTTGAAAAGAATGTGTATTCTACTGTTGTATGGTGGAGAGTTAATAAATGTTAATTATGTTAATTTGGTTGAAACTTGATCAACTCTTCTATATCCTTGTAATTTTCATGTGATCTTAAAGAGAGAATAAATAATGTTAGAGCTCTAGAGGATCAGAATTTAGTAATAACAGACTTAACTAGTTATTTTTTTTTTATTATCAGACAGTTCTGTAGATCAAAAATGTGGGCATGGTGTGAATGGATTGCTAAATCTTTACAGAATCCAAAATGTTTGTGCACATAAAAGTCATCTCCCAAATAAGTAAATAAATAATCAACAAAATTAACAGATGAAAGTTTGACAAATCTTCCAACTTAGTTGTCAGGCAGACAAAATATTTGCCTAGCTCTAGAAGATGTGAACAGCATAATTAATAATTTTTAATAAGTAAGGTAGGCAGAATTATAATGTCCCACAAGATTTCTGCCTAGTAGTTTACATACCCTGATAAGTCCTGGGACTTTAAAGATGGTAAGATTGTGCTCTGGTGATTAGGTTATGTTGTGTAGGGTATAACTGTCTTCAAGAAAGGGAAGCAAGCCCAAGATAATCTTGTGAGCCTTTAAGTCAAGGTGTAGGATCAGAGACAGAAGTCAGAGATTCAAAGGGAGACAAATTCAACACAATAGAAATTCTGTGTTGCTGGTGTTAAATATGGAGGGAGCCAGGGATTCCATCTTCAATTATAAGATATTAAGGTTGGCCAACCACCTGAATAAGCGTGGAGATACGTTGTTACTCAGAACCTCCAGAAAGGAACATGGTCCCGCCAGAATCACGCTGTAAGCATTGTGAGACCCGAGCACAGAATGCGGTCACACCTCACTCAGGCTTCTGACCCATGGTAAGTCAGGAAGTGTGTGGCAATGAGTTATTTAGCAATGGAAAACCAATAGAAACTGACAGGACTATATTTACCAAAAGTCATACAAGGCCTTTATAGAGAAAAATTATAACAATTAATATACAAAAATTTTCACCAGAATAATATAAGATACAATGATATTCCCACCAAAATATGCACGTATTATTCTTGGACTTGAAGGTAACATTTTAGTATTTGTACAGAAGGTCAAGATATGAAGACTAGCCAAGTTGATTTTAGAGTTTAAAGAGAGCTTGCTTCCATTCCACTGGCGAGAGTATAAATTGGTAAAACATTGCTAGCAATTCCAAATCTGGGAATTTAGCGTAACAAAAAATTTTGTGGGCAAATACTCATCTCGTTTACATGCCAATTCATAGAGAAGGTATTTCTCACAGATTTTAAGACAGTGAATACATTCATACATACATACATAAAATGCCCTTTCCTAATGGATTATTAAAGACATTATATAGTGTTCCCATAAAAAGAGATGTCACTAGGCATTATTGCTCTGGAATAAGATCTGCAGCATATTTTCTGTGAAATAAGGGAGTTTTAATGTTAGGACCCTAGAATGCAAAAGCAAATCCATTTTTTTCCAATGAGATGAGAAAAAATTACCTATTGATACTCCTCTTGGAGAAGAGCTTCATGGATGTTTGAGAGAACAACGTAGTGGCATCGAGGGCATATTCAGGTATCAAATGCTTGTCTCCTAAATGGAGCAGATATTGTTAAATCACAGGCACTTTGTTCATCAAGATGAACATGTAAATGACGAGGCATCAGCTAAGGAAGAACCAAATTGTTTTGCATAACAAAATGGCAGGTTATCTAGGAAGAAATATCTAAGAAGAAGGAGCTGGATGTTGATGAAGAAATGGAAGAGAAAGAGGTGTAAGGAGCTGTATGGTTGAGGCTGGTATTGCACTTGAGGGAGAAAATAAATTGTAATGGAGATTCTTACGTGTTTCTTTACTGTGGGATGTACAATATAAACAATCTCTTTCACGTCCCCAGTGAAGGCTGCAGCAAATTCCGCATAGCACACCACTAATACTTCTGTTGCGAGGAGTTTATGTTGGAAGAGCATGAAATGAGAGAATGTGCTGAATTATGTATCCAGGACAGACGCAGAGGCTGCCTACAGGGACTCTGCAGCGAGAGGAAAGGAGACAATTGATGTATTGATTACCTGTGTGAGAAAACAGACGGAAACACGCAGCAGAGCTCTCTGCGAACCACACACAAATGTTAAGGGTGGTTGGGTTTGCAAATAATTTCAGCTTCTTTTCACATCTATCTGTAATCTGATTTTTACCAACAGCCAGGCTGATGGGGAGCGCCAGAGTGAAGGAAAATGTGGAGAGTCGAGCAGTATGTAACACGCGGAACCCTGTCTATGCTCACGTGGCGCTGATTAAAGTCTAAGTCAGTAGAAAACTGTCCACCAAATGAGCACAGGTTTTTTTAATGAAAATATTTTCTAGCCATAAGGATATGTTTGTTGTTAAAATGCATGGGCTCCTGAGAACCCAGAGACTGGCTACAGCAGGAAGCTACAGCTACCCGTAGGGGTCAAAGATCACAGAGGTGATACTAAGTCACCTGGAGCCAAAGAAGAGGTGCTTTTTGGCGGGAGCTATTGTGGAGGAGCACTGGGGTTGCCAGTGATGTAGGGCCAAAGAAAGCAGCAAGGAGAAAGAAGGAAACACGTCAGACTCTCCTCCAACCTGGCACATTGCGGGAGTCTGCCCATAGGCTGACCCTAACCAGTGGCCATTTAGTGGAGCCTGAGTGAGGCAGTTCAAATCCGCAGCCTTTCTGCACCAAGGAAAGCAGGAGTGGAAAATTAATTTAGAGCAAAAATAATCAGTACGACCGCTCCGAACAGTTTTCTAGCCAGCAGTGCTACAGTCTCACTTGTGAGTGGATAGTTATTTGCTGGTTGTGACCAGTGCACAGGATAAGGACTGGTTTGGACAACTGGGAGTTGCCAGCAGCGAGGATCTGTCAGAATTTCTCAAAATTGTATTTTTTTAAAAAAGTTCTTATGATTTTACCCATTATAATATTATCTATGCATTTGTATAATTACAAACTGCCTCTCATGGATTTTACACATTGCCTGTGAGAGCAAACCTGCACCTCCCACAGTGGAGGGGGGGTCCCTAAAATTGGATCCTCTGGCAAAGCTGCTGACATAAGCTGTTTAATTGCCAGACAACATAGAGGATGAATTACGGCAGACACAGCAAGAGAAACAGAAACAAAAGGCAAATGCCAATATTCTTCTTGCACATTGTAGTGAATATTGTTTGTGAAATATTTGAGAGACACATTATGGTTAGATTGCCTCAGTTTGAGAAGCTCTTTTTAAGATTAAATATTTTAAAAAAATTTTTACAAAACCACAGATATCATTTTAAGAAAAATTTTATTTAGCAATTCCCATTAATTTACAATTGTTTTGTTGGTGAAACTTGAAGAGCCACTGCACAATTTGGTCCACTCCCTCCTTCCCGCGGTCACAGCCAGCAGAAATTCTCCAGAGATTGGCTACTCTGTCCACTCAGGACCTCATGAGCGTCATGCAGAACGGGTCCCCGTGAATCAAAGCAGACGTGTTATTTTAAGCCGCTGTGATTGGAGTTTGTTTTAGTGCAGTATAACTCAGCCTGTGCTGTCCACTACAGCAAGTGTTCAAAACAAAAGCAGTTTATAATTGCAAAGCCTGGAATCAGCTAAGGACGCAGTTGGCAATAATACTGTACCTGAAGCCAAGCTCTTTATGACGGTGGCTTCATGGTTTGAGAAAATTGCCTCCACCTCCGATCCCTCCCTTTCCTGCATAACATTTTGCAGAATGGGAAGCTGAGGCATGAAAGAGTTATGGAAGTTATTTGTATCTGCAGAGCTCTTTTGGTACCTGGCGTGCCAGGAGCATGGTACGTTCTACGCTGAACTCAGCGTGCACCTTGGTGTGTGAACAGGCAAGGGACCAGCTGCAGGTTTCAGACGGATTCAAATGCTGGGTTTGGGTAACATTAAATGAAGGTGAAGAAGAAAGATTTTGACTCCATGTGGTGTAAATACTATTTAGAAATCTTTAAAGTTAGCTTGAAGACATTCAAGATTTCCTAAACTTGTTAAATAATTTAATTCTTTGATGAGAAAGTGGATGAAAAATATAAGAAGTGATACTTTCCTCTGAATGAAGGAAACCAATGAATGAAAATTATTTGCCAATATCCATTTTCACACTATTTCTGTTAATAGGACTCACCAGGTTTACCTGGATACACAGCTACTCAGCCGGGGACTGTCATGTCCCATCTGTGACGAGGTCTGGACGTGTGGTTAATACTAGTCCGTGGTTTGCAAATGGAACAATGTATACAACGTTGGAGTTATGTCCCTAAGGGAATGGACATGGCCCCCATGGGCTTTTTGCATTCCTACTGGTTTGGATACAAAATGAAAAAAAAAAAAAAAGATTATGCTAGTTGAGCTGGAATATCTAGTTAAAATCCAAAAATAGAAAAAATAAGATTCCATGTTGTATATGTCAATGTAATGTGGAGTTTCTTTTTTTTATTAGATTATACTTTTATCAGAACAATTACTGTAAACACTGTAAGAAACCAGTTCACACCCGTTTTTTTACTGTGGTCATTGTTTGGTTGTTATTTGTTTGTTTTCCAGATTTCAGGCTCAGTGTGCTGACTTAATCCTCCAGCTCGGTTCATGGCCATTCATCATCCCTGATCCCTTATTGTATTTAACAGCTTGCGACCTCGCGATCGGTGTGGTCGGGGGATACTTATTTCACTTCTCTGTGCTGCAGTTTCCTCATTTGTAAAGTGAAGATAATAATAGTTTCAATCTCTTAGGGATGTTCTGAGGATTAAAAAAGTTAATTTGTGCAAAGTACTGTATCCAGCATGTAGTAATTGCTGGCTATCATTTTTATTAGTTATTATTATTTATTTCTGTGCATTTTCATTCCGCAATCCCATTTTCTCTGGTCCCACAGGTACTCTTTCTAATATGTTACTGCATAGCCTTTCTTTTATATCTGCTCTTGCAAAGTCTGCATTATGGACTTGTGTGCATTATTTTTAATTTATGTAAATGGCATAATGCATCAGCAATGAGGTTCTAAGATCCATTCATGTTACTATGAGTACTTCTGAGCAGTTTCTCTGAGCTGCTGCCTGGCTCCGTGGTGGACACCTCCCACACTTCACCTGCCCACCTCCCAGGGAGAGGTGCCAGGGCTGCCCCTGGTTCTGCACCGTCACACACAGTAAGTAGTGTGGTAAAGAACCTTGGAAAGGTCCATTTTGAATCTATTTGAGAATTTAGTTTAATATATAACAATGAGCAGCACTGCTTAATAACATGCTATGCTGATTTATAATTTGACCAAGTATTGCAAACTATTCTTCAGAATGGCTCCAACAATTTTTATTCCTCAGCAGACAATTGTCCTTATATCCCCTTTAGTGACAAATATTGCATTATCCAGCTCCTGAATTATAGCCTGTCCAATTCTATTTCCAACTAAGAAGGAGAAAACCACAAAAGAACATCACTACCATGCAAACAATAAAGAAAAAGCCAAATTATCTATGAAATCCTAGCATTCTTTGAATCCTTCAAAGCACTGAGGTTGCAAGACAACCAAAGGCACTGAATTCCAGAGAGTGTCAAGACCTTCTGAGGAAAAACTGAACATACAATCTCTCACTTTTGCAAGAGTAAGGGGAAAAGTATAAAATATGGCACTGTAGAAATGCATAAGAAAAAATTAGCTGAAATTTCAACACATGCCTAAAGGTCTTATATGGGCTAACATGCCAATTCAGAATAATTGGAAGCACAGTAAAAAATAAACAAAGTGAGGATGAGTTCATACTTCTGCTCAAGCTCATCCTCACAGAGGTCTACCAGATGCTCACAAAGAAGACGAGGAGCGGGGCGAGAGAGAGAGAGAGAGAGAGAGCCTCCATTGGCTATCTAGGGAGTGGTCAGGCCTCCCTCAGTGGACCAGCTACACAGGAGGTGATCAGTCACAACTGAGGAAAAGCCACAAAACAAACTGTTTCTTTGGACCTTGTACTCAAACAAAACAAGTATCCTTAAGGCCCTGAGGAAGGGACTGGAAATCTTCTCACCCCAAGACCACTGGGAGACCAGTGGAGCAAACTCATTTGTCTCTATCTGAATCAGGGGCAGGAAACTCTCCTCTGGCCCTCAGCATCCAGAAAAAGGTCCACTGCTCCTGGGAAAAAGACTGAAGGAATAGAAAGCCGAGCTGCCCCCAGGGGCAGTGCAGAGAAAGCTCCTAGACCCAGCTCCTGCACTGTGTGAGAAGGACACAGGGCACTGTTGATCACACCATGGTGGCAATCAGGGCAGGAGTGTGACAGAGGCTCCACTTCTGAGTGCCACGTGCACAGGCCCTGCCAAGGACTGCAAATGTATCGGGAGAACCAGGGATTCCTGCTGTCCCTACCAAGGGGCCAACACAACAAACATCTACTGCAGGGGAAGCACAGGAGCGTAGAAAGAGCCCTGCCATGGAGCAGGGATATAGGAACACTGAACTCTGCCATGAGAGCAGAAGCAGAGAAAAGCTCTCTGACACCCTAGCACCGCTAGAGAAATATGAAGCCTGTGAAAAACTGAAAATAACAGTAGCAATAAAAAAGCTCAAACCCAATATGATTGATCCAATCTCACACATTAGCTAACAGAAGAGGAGTGCCTATTTTTAGGTGCAACACTACTTAAGCTTTTACTTTTCTATATATGGTGTTTGGCACTCAATCAAAAATTACAAGACACGATGAGGTAAATCAAGAAAAGAAACATCTCCTTGTTAAGGGGTAACACTATCAATAGACTCAGATTCAGAGATGGCCCAGATGCTCAAACTATGAGGCAAAGCTTATAAACTAACAATTATTGGTACATTAAAGGAACTAGTGGAAGAGGGACATCACAAACACAAACAGATGGGAAATTGTAGAATAGAGATGGAAACTATAGAAAAATGCTAGAAAAAACAAATAAGGTGGTTGAGACACATATAAAATATTCCTTTGATGGGCTTATCAGCAGATTGGACACAGCTGGAGAAAAGGAATTAGTGTGACTCTAGTGCTGTATGATTATCCAAAGTGAAGCCATGAAAAATAAGTGAAGTAAAAACAAAATAGAGAATCCAAGAGCTGTGGGAAAATATCTATGCCAGTTATTAATTTATAGTCTCTCAGTTCCAAACCTACCCTTCAGGGCCTGCTCTGGGAGGACGGAGTGGACCCCGTAAATATTTGTCCCCTGCAAGCTGGCGCATGGTCTTGTCAGCAGATTGTGATAACAGGGCCTCCTCCTCCCAGATCTGGAGTTTCTCTCACGGGGCTCCTGCAGCACATGTGCTTCTCTAGGGCTTTGCTCCCGAAGCCCAGAGCTTTTCCAGTGCTCGAATTACGTAGTACATGGTGGCTAGTAAGTCCCTCCAGCATCCTTCAGGTTGCTTTGCAAGAAGTTCCAAGGCACTACCTCTCTCCACGAATGGCTTCTCTAGGAACCCAAGACAAGAAAAATAAAAAAGAAATGTTTTATATGTTAGGAAAATTAAATAAAAAAAGGAAAACACCCTAAAATTGCAACCAAGTTCATAATCATGCAAAGAAAAAAAACAGTGTATCAAATGTTGACACAGTACTCAGATTGTATATCATAGGGATAGATTCTAAGAAAAAAAAGAAAAGATATGTAACTTCATGCAGTAAACTTCCTGTTAGTAGTAATAATGCTTTTGAAATTTCAAAATTATTTCATATATCTTATAGGATAATGTAAGTAAATATATTGTTGATTGTAGGAACCGTGATATTTAGTGTAAAGGAAAATGGAGACAGATACATGGGCAGGAAACTCTCTCATGTTGCATTTGAGTTGGACAGAGCAGTATCAACTTGTGAGGTTTTGTTTGTTTGTTTCATATATTTAACTATTGCTATAAGCAGTGACCCCTCTGAAACAGGGAATGTTATTGCCTGGGTCTTAGATTCTAAATACCATTCACCACAAAAAGGAATCAGGGCTTCTTAGAGAAATGGCTGGCTCTGGTGCTGGGGCAGGGAATGTAGGAACTACTTGGGCCACCCTTTATATGTCAGTCAGTGTGTAAGAGAGTCTTAAATATTAAGGGGGTCATGTCAAATAGATATAAAAAACATTTTCAAAAGTCTCTGATGAGCAAATTTAGTGGGACAACTTAAACATCAAAAATATCAAGTGTAACTTTTTATTCAAGAACAAAAAAAAATCCAGGAATTCCAAAATAATAAACAAAACTAATAAAAAGCAAACAAATGATCCTTTTCTCTTTGTACTAAGATGATGACTAAAGCATGTGAAAGACATGTTAGAAGTAATTGATTTAGGCAAAAACCATCATCCAAAACTTGTGCAAGACTGTTAGGAAAGGATATTTTCATTGTGTCAAAGAATTTATCTACAGGTTACTTAGCAACTTCAAGGAAAAGATGCACTTTTCTAATGGGGAGATGATGATAAACTGAGTGCTTTTAGTGGGGTAATCCACACATATGCCTCTGGATATGACTCAATAGGAAGGACCCATTATCACTTATGAAGGATCCTTCCCCAAAATTTTCAGTTTGCATCTAATCAAACTTCTAGACAAGGGATTGACAAACTTTTTCTGTAAATAGTCAGAGAATAAATATTTTGGGTTTTGAGGACCGTATCATCGGTCACAACTATTCAAACCTGTCACAACACAAAAGCAGATAGTATATAAATAACTGATATGCACATGGTTTGGTTGTGATGCCATAAAATTTTATTCACAAAAATGGGTTGTGGACCAGATCCAGCCAATGGCCAGTGGTGTGCTGACTCTTGTCCTAGACTGAAATTCTGCTTCAAAGAAAGTACAGGAGATTGAAGAGCAAGTTAAATAACATTGTAAGGAACTAATCATAGAAATTTAGAGAATGGGACATTCTACAATATCACTGCCCACACAAATAATACAATGCAATTAAAATCAAACAAGCAAACACATGAGGGAGACCCTATCTGATATTCAAAGAGATTAAAAACATAGCAACTGAATCCAATGCATGAATCTTTATTGGATTTCAGATTAAAAAACAGAGGAGGGAGAAGGAGAAAGAGGAAAGAGGAAGGGGGCAGAAGAGGAGAAGAAAAAACCCTATGAGGTAGAAAGAGTGTAGGGCCATGATTATCTGCTACTTATGTTAAATGGTTCAAGGGGGAAACATACATGAGAGAATATGCATATTTGACTAAATAGACACCATTTTTGATATATGTTTAATCTATAAATGTAAGGTGTTCATTTTCTTTCTACTTTTCTATATGTTTAAAAATGAAAAAATGAAATCTTGGGAAAACATATGCAAGTCAAAAAATAAAAATAAAAATAAAAAAATAAAACCTCTTTATTCTGTTATTGAGGTCTTATCTTTTTTTCCTAGAAAGCTCGGCATATCCTCAAGCAAATATGATTCGAGCTGATCTCCCTGGCGTTTTGGTTTTCTAAGGCTTTACAGAAGTACTATGATCCCAGGCCCCTCAGTAGACAGTTTTTTTCCTAATAAAATATATTCAGAAGCTTACAGAAGCCACAGAGATGAAAGTCCATATCCCCTTAACATGCCACATTATAAGTGAAATGTGTGGATGTTTTTTTAGGAGGGGGAGAAAAAGGGATTCAGTATCTCAGAAGCCAGCCGAAGTGTCAGGCATGGTGGACAAAGCCCGCGAGGAATTAAGCACTAGCTTTTCCTAAGCACCAAAATATGCTCCGGAAGTCTCTGAGCCTCAGCCCGCACCATGCCGCTGTGTGAAAGGAAGCTCTCTGATTCCCTCGTGACCTGTTAAGGAAAGGGGCAGTGTCCTGGCTCCTCTAATTTTGCACAGAGAAGCAGAAGGATGGGTTTTTATTTTATTTTTGTTTTTTATTTTTTATTATTTAACCATAGTACATTAATCAAAATTAGGAAGTTTAACATTGATACAATATTATTATCTAACCCAGAGTCCGTATTCAAATTGCCCATTTTCCCTCATGTACATTTTTTTGACAAATTTATTAAAGTATAATTTATATTCCATGCCATTACTCAATTTTAAGTGAACAATTAAATGATTTTTAGTAAATTTACCAAGTTGTACAGCTATTCACATAAATCAGTTTTAGAAGATTTCCTGCCCCCATTAAGTCCCCTAATTCCCATGCCCTACTACATTTCAAGCATGCCCCTCCCTTCCACGATGCTCTCCACATCCCTCAACTGTGGGTCTTCCCCCCAACACCTGAATCCCTGGTGGACACCACCACCATCTGAGCACCGTAGTGTTAATCAGTCAGTACAAATTTGATGGTTTTTTATTTTTTGCTTGTCAATACTAATCCAGCATGGAATTCCAGAGATAGGCAGGTGGTATCTTTTAGTCGACAAGGTAAACCTTATGGGAAAAATCATGCAGAAGGGAGGAAATTAATATAGACTGGTTGTCTGCTATGTGTGGGATGTTCTGGAAAGCCTGT
>CAUYRT010051283.1:0-18080 GCA_963574885.1 Lepilemur ruficaudatus
TGTAGAATGGAATCCTTTATTACTATGTAATGCATCTCTTTATCACTAATAATTTTCCTTGCTTTGAAATTTGTTTTGTACAAAATTAATACAGCCAATCCAATTTTCTTTCTAAATAAATAAATAAATAAATAAATAAAAGAAATCCTCAAAGGTAAAAAAAAAAAGAAAGAAAGAAATGACAGTGATCTAGCACCTCTTATATTTTCCTGGATTGAGCTTGAGCCCATTATCTGAAGTGAGGTAACACAAGATTGGAAGAATAGGTTCCAGTTGTACTCTCCATCAAATTGATACTGACCGATTAACACAATGGTGCTTACATGGTAGTAATATTCTCCAAGGATTAGGGGGTTGGGGGGGCAAACTCACAATTAAAGGACATGATGAGCATTGTAGAGGGAAAGGGCATGCCTCTAACCCTCGCTAGGGAGAGGCAAAGGCATAAAATGTAACCAAAATGTTTGTACCCTCATAACACTCTGAAAAAAAAAAAAGATCGAGGGCTCAGCAAATCCATTTCAAGTATTTCCCTGAAAGAAATAATTATGCCTATGCAAAGACATTAACTCAATTATGTTCACTGCAGTATTATGTATGAATGAAAATCTGTAAGCAATCTAAATGCTTAACAGGGGAAAGTTAAATACATTATGGCACACATAGAATATTATGTACATAGAACATAAATACTGCTGAGTGAGCAGGCTACAAAACAGTATTACTAAATGACACTCTTTAAACACGTCTTTGTAAAGAAAAACAGACGTGTACATATAGACTAGAAAAGAAAGCCTAGAATATATCTTAAACTGTTAACAGTTTTAAGGGGTGGAATTATGGGTTCTTATTTCTCCATTGTGCTTTTCAGTGTTTTCCAACTTTTGCCTTGAACTCATACACATTTTATACATTGTGAAGATACAATTATTATGAACTACCCCCACCCCCAAACCAAACCCAAACCAAACTTGGAGTCTGTTCTGGGCTGGGCTGCCAAAGGGCATATGGTCATACCCCCAAGGCTCAGAATTCCCAGGTACGCCCAAGAGGGCAGGCTGCAGAATGAAAACCCAGGGAATGCCTTTTTGATCTCAGGCTGTTCTCTCATTTTACCAAAGGAAAACCTCAGCTGGAACATGTGGGTGTACAGGAGAGAATATGCTTCAGAGATTTCCACTCACAGTTTAGAAATGCCTGTATTTATAGCCTGTGCAGTGACCTTTCTAGATGACTGCAATTTATGGGTTCTTAATTGGTTTTCTGGAAACAAGCAGTGGTAACTTATGTACCAGGCAAGGGAGGAGAAAATCCCATCAGCTGCTGGGGTGAGTGTTGGGTGGGGGCACGGGGGGTATGTAGACCAGGGGGAGCAAGGGAGGCTGGACGTGTTCTCTCCACACAGCCTCCCTGACACACTGAATTACTGTGCCTTTAATTGACCTGGTGAATCACAGTGAGGAGATGTTGCAGAAGCTGGGCTCTAAATGAATAACCTCTTGATGTTCTATATTTACTTGTCCTCCCACAGTGATGTCCATGACCAATTTCTAAGGTTGGGCAGCTTTTCTTTGATATTTGGGGCCACCTGCCTGGTAGCCAGGCAACACAGGGTTCACTTTGCCTGAGAGAATTGAAGGGACAGAGCTAGGGAGGACTAAAGTCACTTGTTAAGTCAGTCACAAGGACAGGGCTGAAAGGAATACCCCAAACTCCCAGCATCTAGATTTTGTACACTGCAAAGAGTCTATCTTCTACATGAAAGAAAAGAGAGGCAGTATCCTTTTTCTTTTTGTGGCATATAATAGGAATTCAGCAAATGTTAGTTTATTTTTCCTTCTAATTTTGTGTTTCATGTGTGCAGGTTTTGTGCCTTGAAGATGACAAGCCCCTCAAGGGAAGACACCATGTCATGTTTTCTCTGGGTCTGAGTATGTAGGTACATACTCATATAGGGCCATGTTGGACAGAATGGCAAGGGAACTGCAGAAGGTTACACTGGAGGGACACCTGCCACGTGCTAGGCACTGTGTTCACTGTAAATTTAGTTCATCCTCACAACAAATTATATAATGCATAATAGTCTTCACTTTCAGAGGAGACAACAATTTCAGAGAGATTAAAGTAACTTGTCTAGTAAGTGTCCCTAGTAAGTAACAAAGCTGGGATGTGAACTTTGGCAGAGTAGCTTTGGATCCCACACTCTTACCTCCTCCACCACAGTTCTCAAAGAGGAGGCAAGTCTGGCTCAAGGTGGGAGCATGGGCAAGTTGAGCTGTGACCAGGTTATTCTTGGTGAAGACAGGAGGTTCTGCAAGGCACAAGATTCTGGTGGATGTAGGGTGGGCTTGTCTTCAAATATAACCAATTGTGTCCAGCCCTGATCTGCCTGCCCCCTAGCCTTCCAGGAATCCTCTAGATGCAGACTTTTGGCTCCTATGCAGAAAAAACAGATTTTTGAAGGTCTTAGAGGCAGCAGGAATCTCACCTGTATCTCTCTCCTTCAGGACTTCTATTCCAAATGTGCCCCTGGCAGTTAAGGCCAGTGAGCTAGCTAGGTATAACTGGGGAAATGTTTCTTGCAGCTGGCTGGCCTATCCCATCAGGGAGTGGAATATGGTTTGTTTGTTTTTTTAATATGCTCAACTGTAGAATATTTGGGAAGTATAAAAAAGTGCAAAGGCCAGGTGTGGTGGCTCATGCGCATAATCCTAGCACTCTGAGAGGCCGAGGAGGGAGGATTGCTTGAGCTCAGGAATTTGAGACCAGCCTGAGAAAGAGCGAGACTCCATCTCTACTAAAAATAGAAAAATTAGCCAGGCTTGGTGGTGCACCCCGTAGTCCCAGATACTCAGGTGGCTGAGGCAGGAGGATAGCTTGAGCCTAAGAATTTGAGGTTGCAGTGAGCTATGACACACACTGTAGCGTGGGAGACAGAGAGAGACCCTGTCTCAAAAAAAAAAAAAAAGTGCAGAGTGTGTTGCAATCCCACATAGTGTTTGACAGTTCATACAGACTCTGGATTTGCTACTTAATATTTATGTGACATTGGGCAAACTTTTCTGTGCCACATTTTTATCATATACTATATAGGATTATCTTTTCCTATTCTATTATTTCAATGGGATGTTGGAAGGCAGGAAAAATAAACACAGGTGTTTGACTAGCTATTTTGACTAGCACATTTAAAAAAATAAATATTGCCAAATTATTTCCCCAATGGTTTTCACAAAATTTCATTGCCACCTAGCAACACAGGAGTTGAACCACAATCTTGTCAATGTAAGGCCACTGTTAGGATGGCTTGTAAAACCCAATAAACATTAGTTATAATGTTAATGAGGACTGAACTCTGATCTTTTTCTTTTGCTCAAAATTCCTTCCTAAGGAGGCCAGATGAGTCATGCTCACAAATGGTAAATTCCTACTAAGCAGGTTTTGTTAACCAAATAAAGTGTGGTTTACTTCCCAAACCTGATTCCAGTATAGCATTAACATCACCTAAAAGATAGAAAGTACCCATCTTAACTCAAGCATCCTAGCATATGCATATTTTAACTTGAAACATTCTCCTGTCTGACCTCCCAGAGTGCTAACACCTTTATCTTAAATTGAGCATTTCCCTTCTGGTCTTTTAGATAAAGCTTACCTCTCTCAGCCAATTATCAGCCAAAGAATCTTTAAACCCACCTATAACTTGTAAGCCCCTGCTTCGAGATGTCCCGCCTTTTTGGGCCAAACCAATGTATGCCTCTCATGTATTGATTGATGACTTTACCTGTAACCCCTGTCTCCCTGAAATGTATAAAACCAAACCGTAATCTAACCACATTGAGTCCATTTGCTCAAGGTTTCTTGGGAGTGGCTCCGGGTCATGGTCCTCAAATTTGGCTCAGAATAAACTTCTTTCAAATATTTCAGAGTTTGGATGTTTCCGTCCACATTAACAATAATCACCTCACTGCCAAGACCAACAACAGTCTTTTCCCATATTTCCACTCAATCATTTCCATGTATTTTGTTCTTTATATAGCTGAGACTATGCTGTCTGTAGTTTGGTGCCCTGCTTTTTGGATGAATGGTTTTCAAGCCATCCAGGTGGTTGTGCATATAAGTTGCCAGGAATGCACAGGCTGAGGACAGAAAGGCTGTGAGCATGGTGTGGCAAGACAGCGCCAGCTAGGGGTGGGAGGCCTGAATTGCAACCCTGACACTGGCTAACGGGTGGTCTCAGACAGACAAGTTCCTAAACTTCTCTAGGAAACTGTTTTCCCCTCTGCAAAATGAAAGTATGGACTCTGGACCTTTCAGGATTGCTCTGGCTCTAATGTTCTTTATTCTCAAACCAACAGGCTGCCTGACAGGGTGGGCCTTGAACTGTGGGTTCTGGAAAGGGCAGGAAATGGCAGCAGCTGCAGGGTCCCTGGCAAGGAAGATGAGCACAAGAAACTGTCCAGAGCCCTGGACAATGGCCTCTGAAAATCCAGATCCCCATGAGCAAAGCCCACCAGGCCAACTTTACCAGTACCAAAGTAGTGTCAGCCCCATCCTGCTTGCTCAAGCTTCCTTGCCAAATGACAAGACGTTCACATGCAGCCCCCTGAACCCATCGTAAGGCCTCACTATGTCCTTGCTGACCGAGCCCTTCTGGGCCCCCTTTGCCCTTTCCCCATCTCAGCCCCAGCATCCCTACATCAGTGCCCTTCTCATCCCCTCTACGTTTGCTAATTCAATGAGTTCCAGCTCTGTTAAATTAAGCCCACCACTGCCCCTGCCAGAATCCTCTAACAGCTCTAATTGGAAAAACAGCCTCAGTCTCTGCCCATCAAAGCTGATTATATCCGTGAGCAGAGGGGCCTGGTGCTTGTCCAGGATGCTCACTCCACCCCTCGTGACATCATCCTGCCCATTCCCTGGGGCTGTCTGCTGGCTGCAAGTCAGCAGCTCCCAAGTTAGCCTGGGAGAGGAGCCTTCTCCACATCAAGGAGTAGCAGCTGGCCTCCCAAGCTTTTCCTCTGATGGCATAAACAAATTTGTGCTCATCACAGGGAGCTGGAAACAACTCGTGCTCAAAGGAAGAAGTCATTTTTAACTAACCTGCATTTACTCCCTTCCCCCATCCCAGTGGAATCTCAAACTACAAGTGAGAATTGACTCAAAGAAAAGCCACACTTGCCTCAGGGGGCCACCGCAAAGGAGCACAGTTCAACCATGTACTAATTCCCAAGTGCCTGCTCATATGAACCCCTTTCTCAGGGGTCAGAGCAGTCAACCAAGCAACTGAGAGCTCTTTGAACATGTATTATGTGCCCCATGCTATACTGCAGCTAGATGTGGGACAAGGAGAAATCAAAGAGAGGTATGAGCATGTCTCCCCAGTAATTCAAAAAAATTTTTGAGATAAAATTCACATAAGATTCAAATTGTAACCATTTTAAAGTATACAATTCAGTGGTTTTTAGAATACTCACAGTGTTGTTCAACCATCACCACTATCAAATTCCAGAATATTTTGATCACCCTTAAAAGAAAACCTGTATCCATTAAGCAGTCACTGTGCATTCTCCCCTCTCACCCAGGCCCTGGCAACCACTAATCTACTTTTCAGTCTTCATTACATCATTGGTTTTAGAGCCATCCTGTATACCTGCATTTCATCCCTTGTCTCTTTGATTTTCATAACAAAGGTACCAAGAGACATTTGCATTTTACTTCTGAGATCTCAAAGCATTTATAATGCTGCAGCTTCCTTGATTCTTGCCACACATTGTGATTGACAAGTACCCTCTGTCCCCTCACCACTAACATGCTCAGAAGAACACTGGTCATTTGGTGAAAGTCTGGGACTATACCTCTAGTCTAGCTATATAACTAGGTAGTATTAGTAGTTCAGCTAATGCCAAGAATCTCAGTTATTTTGTCATGAAGAATGAGGCATTTTAGGCAAACACTAGAAACCACAAAGACAGTTAATGCAAACCGTCTTGGGGCAGGTACCTGTGTAGGAATCATACAACCTTCAGCAAGCATCAGAATCACGTGGGAGACTTGTCAAAATGTAGACTGCTGGTCCCAGCCCCAGAGTTTGATTCAGCAGGTCTGGGGGAGGTGGGGCTTGAAAATGTGCATTTTTAACAGGTTCCCAGGTGATGCCAATGCTGCTGATCTGGGAACCACACTTGGAGAACCACTGACACAGTATATGCACGTTTACCAATCCTACATTGACTAATGGCCACAGCAGGGAAGAATGATCACCCAACTTATGCATTTGGCTTTGTTTATATGTCAATTCTTAAAGCTAACTGATTAAGTTGAAGTCTTGTTTTGATTATAATCATTGGTAAATAACATTGCTTGTATTTCCACAGGTACATTTTATGTTCAAAACTTTCCATTTCAATCTTGGGAGCCAAGATCATCAATTCCTTAATGTGCTTGCAACAGGGCATAATCAAATAATAAATAATTTCCTTTCTGAATAGAAATGTGATTGTGGATTTACAGATTTTTTTTCCCTACCAGTTATGGTTAAGCTTTGAGATCTTTACCTATAACATAAATACACATACATTCTCACAGTCCTGAGCCTTTCTGGTCCGTTACCTAGAGGCCTCTTCTTTGAACATGTGTCATAGGTTGTATCACAATGTCCATGTGAACTTGCCTGATCCCAACCCTCCATATCTTGTGCTCTAGGGATAGAGCCCAAGAGTTAAGACTTTGGGTCACGGCCAGGGCATTCTTCAGAGCATGCATTCTTTGTGAAGACAACTATTTATAGTTTACATGGTATGTTCATGTTACCTAATATAAAGCTCAAAGCTACCCTATCACATAAACTGGGCTGGTATTACAAATCTCTTTCACACATAAAAACCTGAGGCTCAGTTTACTGAGATGATTTGCCCAAGATGCCTCAGTGAGTGGTGAAGCCAGGCCCCTAACCAAGGCCATGGCCACATATCTACCACTTTATCATTCACAAGAATTCCCAGACTTAAAACTCTACTTGTCATTATGGATGCCTCAAGACTTCCACTTGAAAACAACATAAATCTTTTATCTGCAGTAAGACAGCAAAAGCCAATGGGAGCTGATAAGCAGGAAATATGAATGCATATTAGTGTTCAGTTTTTAGTCTCAAATGTCCAGAAAGCCAAGACCATGTTCCCTGGAATATTTCAGTCTATTCATTTATCTGAAACATCATCTTGTCACTGCCTGAGCTGCTTCTCTGAGACCTACAAACCAGGTCCCACTGGAGCTTTTAAGGCCTTTGGTAGGAAGCAGCTCTCTGTGCCAGCTAAGAGCCTCCCAGTCTCCAACCCCCACCAGTTCTCATTAAAGTACCAGGGGAGCAGAGACACTGATGGCGGACGGAGGCTCTTGGGCACTCCAGGGGCTGCTTTAATCACAAAGTGAAGGCATGACCCTGACTGCTCCAGCCCATTTCATTCACACCCTAGCCCCCAGCCTCAGTTAATGCCCCCTTCAAAAAGGCTGAAACTCAAGCTAATCTTTCTACTCCTGCTACCAATACCCTGGGGTTCAGTGTCTTATTACCCCTCATAGACTACAGCCGGCATAATTTTTTTTTTTTTCAGAGACAGGGTATTACTCTGTTGCCTTGGCTAGAGTGCAGTGATGTCATCATAGCTCACTGCAACCTCACACTCCTGGGCTCAAATGATCCTCCTGCCTCAGCCTCACCACCAACTGGGACTACAGGTGTCACCATGCTTGGCTAATTTTTTTTTTTTTGTAGAGACAGAGTTCACTCGCTGTTGCCCAGGCTGGTCTTGAACTCCTGGCCTCAAGTAATCTTCCTGCCTTGGCCTCCCAGAGTGCTAGATGTGAGGCACCATGCCTGGCCCAGCATAAAATATTCTGACTGTTTATTTTGATATAACTTTTATTGACTCCTTTTCTAATAATATAAATACTAGTAAAGATAAAAGTGTAAGGAAAATAAAAACCACCGAGATTCTTAATACCAATATAATTTTTTCTATTTTAACAAAATATTTAATATTTTGTATCATTTTTCAATACATGAATGTATATTGAGAGCATTCAGGTTTGTGAGTAATTTTCTAAAACATAACTATGTTGTTCCCCTGCCTAAATCCTTTGAAGGCTCATCCAGCCTCTAAGATAAAACTTAAACACTCCCTGCCTCCCTGAGTCAGCCTTCTCTCTCCGTGTAAACCTTCCTCCCAAACCCTGTAACTCTAGCACAGGGCCTGCATCAAGCTTGTGTCTGTCCAGCAGGCTGTTGACGCCCCACAGTGTTGGAAAGGGCACTGCTACTAGGTGGTTGGGTTATCTCTGGTCCCACCACAAACTCCTTGGCACCTACTTCCTTACACTCCCCCATACCTTATACATGCATGTTCATTGCACACCCCTATAGGCCTTTGCATCTGTGGCCTGTGTGTCTAGCTACACTGATCCATGTACCTTTCCTCACCCTGTCTATAAGCCTTTGCTCAAGTGATTTCCCTTGCCTGGAATGCCACTTGCCTTCCCACCACCACTTGTCAGAACATCCAGATCAAACCTTCATTTTTTTCAGATCCCACACTCAGAGAAACCTCTTCCTCCCCTCTGCTCCCAGGGCATGTGATGCTTCACTCCATTTCAATGCACCAACTGCACATTCATGCACATGTTGTCTTGTCCTCTAGAATTCCTGGTGGCCTATGATCATCCTTATTTTGCCTTTTATTCCATAAAGTGCTTTTATTGCAAAAAGTGCACAAGTAGATGCTTGGGGTCAGTTGAACTGAAGCTGATAATGGCTGTGGGAGGCCTTGGGCTCACCTGCTTTCACCTGATCCATCATGGGGTGGTGTCTCTTCCTTGGAGCTGGGGCCAGTGGACTGCGAGGAGGGCTGCTCTGGCTCTCCTTAGAATCTTATCTAGACCATCTCTGGGTTCTATGCTCAGAGTTAATGGCAGGAAGACATCTACACTCACAGCTACCAAGATGAGAAAATAATTCTTTATATCTTATCTCAACCTAAAAAGAATTATAGGTGCTTCAGAAATACAGACACTCCCTGCCTTATGATGGTTCAACTTCTGATTTTTCAACTTTACAATCGGTTTATCAGGGCATTGAATACATTACATCCCAATAAACCCAACATAAGTTGAGGAGCATCTGTATATACCATTCAGGAGGATAACAATTAAATGGACAGCAGGGAGGGTAGTATAGCAACACATAGCCAGTCACAAAGTTGGTATACAGAACTGCTGGACATAAGCTGCAAATGTAACTCTGAGCTTCCTAGCAATGAAAGCAAAAAGAGAAATCAGTCCATTAAAACAAATAACCATTTAGGAGGAGCTCAGTTTTTCTTTCCACTAAGCCTTGAGAGGAATTTCTCCTGAGCATTCTCTTAAAGGGAAGGCTGAGGGGGGAAGTCATTACTATCAATACATCATTACATATTTAAAAAGCAGCTTCACATTGTAACCCCAGGGCAGTCTGAGGACTCACCACCCAAGTATAACCCTCTAAAAGGAGTTTACCAGGAAGTGGCAGCATTCAAACCTGCAGCTTTCTGACAGATGAGCCTGATCTGGAGCTTAAGGCATCTGCAGCAGCGGTTCTGATGCGCTGCTGCCCACGCGCAGGAGGTCTGTGAGGCTCTCAGGTCTGCGGGTGGTGTGTGGAGACTGGTCTCACTGAGCTCCTGGCCAACTCATCCACCTTACTCACAGCATCTCCGTTTTTCTATATTTTATATATTACAGTTTGGGGTCACCTGTTTGACAAAAGGGTTTTACATCAAAAACTGAAGTTTAAAAACCTGTCATGAATAATATTTCTCTTCACTGAGCTTTTGGTAAGCAGTTGCTGGTAGAATTTAAATTCATATTTAAATTTTTTTGGCAAAAACGTAGAAAGTTTTCTTTTTTAGGTATATACCTAGAAGACAGGTACCCAAACAAATACATATACATGCATGTTAGAGCAGCACTATTCACAATAGCCAAGAGGTGGAAACAGTCCAAATATTCATCAATAGATGAATGGATAAAAATTTGGGGTAGATACATACAATGCAATACTATTCAGTCATAAAAAGGAATGATGTTCCAATACATGCTACAACCTGAATGAACCCCCAAAACATTATGTTAAGTGAAAGAATACAGACATAAAACTTCACATAGTTATGATTCCATCTATATGAAATTTCTAGAATAGGCAAATCCATAGAGACAGGGTGGAGATTGGGAAGAACTGCTTAATGGGTACAGGGTTTTATTTTAGAGTGATGGAAATTTGGTGCTCGACAGAGGTAGTAGTTGTACCACATTGTAAATGTACTGCCACTGAATCATATGCTTTGAAATGATTATTTTATGTTACATGAATTTCACTTCAGTAAATTAAACAGAGTTAAATTAAACAAGGAAGATCATCAATCTTGCCAACTAAAGACCATTTCACAATTGGACAATCAACCAGGCAGAGGGGAGGGCTGACATCCTCATAGAGACGAAGGGGCTTTCCTAGGGCCAGCACACACACGCACCCCTGGGACAGGGCTGAGGGATGAGCCATGCGAGAATGTTACCGTAGTAAAGTTGCAGGTAGTTTCTCTTTCATGTGATTATTCCTGCCCATGAATTACACTGCTCTTATATATTTAGCACCTGGCGCAGTCAGCACTGTACACCACGAAATGCCAACTGGTTGACTAGACCACACATAAGTGCAGGTCTCTGTTACATGGAATCCGTGATTTGCCTATTTCACAAACCCCAGTACGTAACTAATTCCTTAATTCCCCCACCCCCATGCCATATGATCAATTCATTCATTCTTGTCTGCTTTCTTTTCAATTTCTAGCAAAGAATTAATGAGAACAAATCTTTCCTGCCAAGGACCCTAGGGCGTGTTTTGTAGAATTTGGCCTCCCCTCAGTGGAATTACTTCACAAGCTCAGACTCATCTTTGTCCTGTTCTTTCCTGATAGATTAAAGATCAGTCCCAGCCCTTTATCTGATGGTCCTCAAAGTAGTCCCTGGGTATCTGGTCCTCACCCATAAGACAACGTATTTTAGTTTTTCGCCCATCCATCCCATTGATACTTATTGACTGCTGAATGTCTGTCATATGCCAGGCACTGTGCCAGGCTGCAGCTGGGGCCACAGCTGTGGACACAACAGGCAGGGCTCCCCTGAAGAGGGGACAGAGACACTGGCCACAATTTCAAGTGTGCTGGGCTTTGACAGGGGATCTGTGGGGTGCTTTGGGAGTGCTTTCTGGTGGAGCAAACAGGTCTGGGGGCTCAGGGAGGGTCCCCTAGCTTAAGGGATTCACTAAGTGAAGATAAAAGATTAGATCAGTAGGAGCCAGCATGGAGAAGGGCTCCTCCAGGGCTGTCCTGGCCAAGACTACTACCTGGGCTGAGAGCAGGTCAGGACTCCTAACCCCACAGGGAACCCAAGGGAACCAGTGTTGCTCAGACCCATGCCACCCACAAGCCAATGCTAGTACTTTCTCAAAAGCCTTTCCACTATAGCTACTTCTCTGCTCTACTTGGCCCTTTACCTAGCCCTCCCTCACCACTCCTCCCCCTAGCTCCCTTTCTCAGTATCCCTGGGTGTCATTTTCAGCTTTTGGGGGCTTAAGGACGCCTTTTGAGAATGTGATGAAATCCATGGACACTCTTCCTGAAGAAAAAAGCACACTCACAGAATTCTGCCTACAAGATCAGGGAATTCATGGAACCCCTGAAGCCCATCCCTGATGCCCCCTGCCCTCTGAGAGTCCATGGGCTCAGGACTGGGAGGGTCTGCCCCATAGCCCAGGAGACTCTCTCACTCCATCAGGCCTAGTCGCCAGCAGTGTCCCTCAGCTGCCCTGCAACGTGCTCGCCTCCTCAGGGCACAGGCTCCACCCAACAGCACTCTGGGCAGAGTGCTCTGCCTCCTGGGCACCAATGTTCCGTCCAGGCCCCTTAATGCTTGCTCCACCTGATTGCGTCTCTCTTCCTCACTCTCCCAGGTCTGTTCTGTACCTGCATCATCATTCTTCCTCCAGATGCCTGTCCCTCTGGCCCCTGCCTCTCTTTCTCTCCAGAGTCCTGCCACCTAAGTGTCCCCTTCCATGGTACAAATCCCTCAGCACCTCCCTTTGGGGCACCTGAGAGTCTTAGAAGCTGCTGGGGAAAAGGCTCTGGGCAGGATTCTGGCTGAGCAGAAGCTCCTGACAGGCAGTTTGATTCCTTTCCCATGGGGCGCAGTCAGGTTCAGCAAAGCTGCCCAGGGGTGAGAGAGCAGCTGGTGCCAGACAAGGCCTTCAGGAATAAAGCTCCAGACATGCAGAAAAATGATAGGACAGAATTCTTTAAAAGTTATTTTAAAATATGCTTCAGTAACTCCTGCTCTCATCATAGTCACTCCAGCAACATGTTGGTCTAAAAACTAACCTGGCAAGGTATGGACTGCTTGGGAGCTATCTTAATGCTAGATCACGAAGGCCTTGATTATGTTAAAAAGCGTGGACTGCTTGCAGCAGGGGATGGGTTGGGCTTATGGCAGAGACCGCTAGTTGCTTATAACATCTCCCCTTACTCATTAGTAATGGAACCTTGATTTTGTTTTTGTTTCTTCAATTTTTTATTTTGAGATAACTAAAGATTTATATGCAATTGTAAGAAATAATACCGACAGATCCCATATACCCTTCACCCAGTTTCCCCCAGCGGAAACATCTTGTAAAACTATAGTGTAATATCCACACCAGGAAATTGACAGTGATGCAATCCAAGGACAGTTCGATTTTACCAGTTTCACATGAACACATGCATGTGTGCATGGGTATATTTAGCTCTATGCAATTTTATCACGTGTAGATTGGTGGCCACCACCACAGTCAAGCTATCAACCAGATCTATCATGAAGATCTCTGGTGCTACCTGATAACCACAGTCACCTCACTCCCTCCCCACTCCCTGACAACCATCAATCTATTACTGATTTCTATAATTTTGCCATTTTAAGAGTGTTATATAAATTGAATAATATAGTACTGTATGTAACCTTTTGAAAGAACTTCAATTTTTTGTTGGGCATATTGCCATCCAGAAGAAAGACTTATATTTCCCAGCTTCCCTGTATCTAGTGTGGCCTTGTGACCAAATTCTGACACAGTCAGGATTTAAGTGGAAGTGTTATTTGGGTCTCTTGGGAAGGCTGCTTACAGGGAGCTGACTCAGCTGGAAGAGTACCCCCCTTTTGGCTCTTCTGCTTTTTCTCCTGGCCTGTATTAGGGTGTGATGGCTAGAGTCTGGCAGCCTTCTTGAGCCATGTAGTAGCCTTGATGATAAAGAGAGCCATGTTCCAAGAATTGAAACAGAAAGCTAGGACCCTGGGATCCTAATGACACCATGGAGCTGTTATATCAGCTCTGCACTGTTCATGGCCAGACTTCCTTTAAGTGAAAGAAAAATAGATTTCTATCTTGTTATAGCTAACTGAACCTTATCTTAACTAAAACAAATGTTTTAGCGTTTTAAGCAGAGGAGAAACTTGCTCAGAGCAATGTTTTAGGGCAGTGCTTCTCAAACTTTAGTATGTAGCCAAATTATCCAACACAGATTTGCTGGGCCCTACCCAAAGAGTTTCTGAATTGGTCGGTCTGAAGTGGGGCCTAAGAATGAGTATTTATAGCAAGTTCCCAGGTGATGAAGCTGCTGGTCTACTTTGAGAACCACTTCTTTAAATGGACACTCTTGGCAGCACAGTGGACAATGGAGGCATAAAGACTGGAAAAGATGATCTGGAGGAGGAGACAGGTGACCAAATGACATCTACTAGTGCAGTGAGACCTAAACTAAGGGTAGGGTAGGAGGAACTCAAAGGAGATGCATGTGAGAGCCTCAGGGACAGCAGAGTGACAGGACCTATGGGCTGGCCAGATATGAGCAGAGGAAAGGAAAGTGCCAGAGATGGCTGTGGGTTTTTCAGCCTGGGGACCAGAGAACGACAGGACTGCTAACAGAAAGAAAAGTCTGGAGGAGTTGCTTTTTATAGGGGAGCAGTTTAATTTTGGCCTTGATAGTCAACAAAGTTGGAATGCAAAATAAGAGGAGATGTTTGGGCAAGAGACTGTGACCTCGCAGCTGTCCACTTAGAGGTCATTTGGAGCAGAAGCCAAGCAGGTGTAGACTGAAGGAAGGAGCACAGCTACAAGGCGACAGACCAAAGATACAAGAAAAAAGGGGGCAGGGATGGCACAAGGTCCTAAATGAGGAAGGAGAGGGTGGTGTGGAAGCACAGGCCAGAGGGACACTTTAGAGACAAAACAAGGAGGGAAAGAGAGAAACTTTGCAAAGGAGAGAACAAAAGTGATAGCAGCTCTCATAGGAGTACCTCAGTGAGGCCCAGAAATCAGAGAGGTAAGGCTGCCAGGCTTTGAGCATCTGAGGGCGGGGCAGAACCCTAGTGCTGGGTGAGAGCCATGATTTAAGTGATTTAAGCAACAGTGTTGAACTAGTTCTGATATTTAAGATAAACAAAAAAATTCCCAAAGCTCAGTTCTTTAACCAATATTATTAACTACCTGCAACACTCCCCATCACAGATCTCAAACCTGGACCCAAGTCTTGGCACCCTGCTGGCGTCTCCATTGCCTGAGTGGCTCTGCTCAAATGCTCCAAGTGTATTTAAGCAATGCATACCCCTGCCCCCAGCGCTAATTCTCTGCATTTCAGGATCTTCAATTGGGTATTGTAAAATGAAAATAAAATCCTAAGCCCTGCAACCAAGGGAATGGGCCCCCTCTTGGCCAAGGAGATCTCAGAGAAATCTGAAAAACTGAGTTCCCAGCCATGACAGGAAGGGAGGTGCGACACTCCTCGTTAAACCCCCCTCTTTTGGAGTTTAGACGTGTGAATGAAAAGGAAAACCTCTTAAGGCCCCCCAGCTGACTGAACGGATCCTCTCTTGGTCAAGGGGACTCCAGAAGTGCCCTAAAACTGAGTTGCTGGCCATGTAGAAGGGACATGCCTCATCATGCCCCTGTCCCTTCTTGGAGACATCCTAACTCATTAACAGGCCTAAGTCTATGCAAGACAAACCTGCATGTCCTCAATTTACATAACAAATAACCTGAGTCTGGGTATATGGCTGGTGGCTTGTCTCTGATGAACAGACTTCCTCATCTTAAAACTTTCCAAGCCTTTAGACAAAGCTTCATTTCTTTAACCAATTACAAATCAAAGAGTCTTTAAAACCACCTATAACCTATAATCCCCACCTCACCCCCTTTTCAGGCCAAACCAATGTGCACCTTCCATGTATTGATTTATGACTTTATGTGTAATTCCTGTATCTCTGAAATATATAAAACCAAACTATAACCCAGCCACAGCGAGTCCACTTGCTCAAGGTGTCTTGTGTGTGGCTCTGGGCCGTGGTCCTCA
This sequence comes from Lepilemur ruficaudatus, assembly GCA_963574885.1. NCBI lineage: Eukaryota > Metazoa > Chordata > Mammalia > Primates > Lepilemuridae > Lepilemur > Lepilemur ruficaudatus. Next base: position 15,456 of record CAUYRT010051283.1, read on the forward strand.
AATTTGGCTCAGACTAAACCTCTTTAAATTATTTTACAGAGTTTGGCTTCTTTTTCATTGACAGACACAACTACTTACCAGCATTAATATTAACATAGAGATCATGATACTGACAAAATGGACTCTTTGTGACAATAAAATACCAGGTTATAAATAGGACCTAAGGCCATGCCAGACAAGGATTAAGTCACACCTTACAACCCATAAAATCTAGTTAAACAGGTCTTTTTTTCCTGCTGGCAGGGTATCACATGACAGATAACAGAGCCCCTAAGTTAAGCATTCCTTTATACTGACTCCAAGTTTTAGATAGAGTCTTACTCCTTTAACCAATTACAAATTAAAGAATCTCTAAATCCATTTATGACTCATTAACTCCCCTGCTTCAGGATATCCCGCCTTTCTGGCCAAAGCAATATATACTTCTATGTATTGACTATGTCTTTGCCTGTAACTCCCTGAAATATATAAAACCAAACTGTAACCTGACCACTTACTCAAGGTTTCTTGTGTTTGTGTTTTCTCTGGGCCACAGTCACTCATATTGGCTCAGAATAAACTTCTTTGAATTATTTTACAGTTTTTTCTCCATTAACCATATGAATATTACAGGCTTTTGCTCAGACTCCCACAGGCTAACACACAGTGTGACCCTGAGCTCACAGAGTGGTCCCCTGACCAGCAGTATTCCCTGGGAGTTTATTAGAAATGTAGAGTCTTGGGCCCTATCCTAGACTTGCTGAATCAGGATCCACATTTAACAAGATGCCCAGGTGACTTGTAAGCATGCTCAAGTCTGAGACACACTGCATTTAGACCCCCACCACCACTACCACCAGGTGGCAGCCACTTTGGTGGATCAAGGAAGAAAGAGGGGTCCAACACAGAAGGGAGTTGCTACAATGTGTGGAGTACATTTAAGTTGGGGGGCACTGAGATGAAATCTAAGGAGGCATCCATGAATTCCTTTGTAATTCATTTACAGGCAGATGCTGACAAAGTAACAATCATAGCTAACATTTACTGAGCCCTTCCTGTAAGACAGGCACTACTTTAAATAAAAGTGCTTTTCATGTATGGATTTATCAAATTCAGACAGCAACCTCTTGAGGTACAGATCGTCAATATCCCCATTTCATAGATGAGGAAACTGAGGCACAGAGCGGTCAAGTGACTTGCCCCAGGTCACATGGATGTATGCCAGAGCTGGGATTTGCACCCTAGCCATGTGCCCAGAGCCCATGCTAGCAGGTGAGACCACCGCCAGAGGGGACTGGGGAAACACTCTCCCCAACACCGGAGTTTCTTTGAAGCAGTGACATACCTCTAGGGTGACCAACCATCTGGTTTGTGAAGGACTGAGGGAATTCCCTGGAAGTGAGACTTTGAGTGCGAAAACTGGGTAAGTCCTGGGCAAGCTGGTTACTCTACCAATACCTTGCCTCCCACAGAAGGGTAACATAAGAGATATAGAAGGAAAGAAAATTATATTTAATAGGAAATCCTTGAGGTTACAGAATTTGAACTGTTAGAACACAGAACGAGAGGCCCGGCCACCTGTTTCCATTTGAGGAACCCCAACATCTGTCCCCAGCACTTTAAACAAGCCCCATTCTCTACTGATGGCTCAGTTTCTCCACTCCTGTCTTCCCATCCCTTCTGCCCAGATGTTAGGAGAATCAACTGAAGCCTGTTGCTGGTGCATGCAGCGCACCAGTGTCCTGAGAGGAAGAGGGCAGACAAAAATACTCACTAGTGTTTCCCTTGTCAAGGTCCCCCCCAGACCCCCATGGGAGTCTCCATCCGCTCTGTCTTCTGCAGTGCTGCCAGCCAGTTCTGTGACTCTTGTTTTTTTTGAGCCCTGGAAAGATTATTTGTCTCAGCTTTCTATGTAGCCCAAGAGTCATTATGAGTTTCCAAATAAAATACAAAGAACTCAGTGTGTGTGCATGTGTGCGTGTGCGCGCATGCGTGTATGTGCGTGCGTACATGTGTGACCTTTTAGAAATTATTTTGAAAAGCAGTTCCCCAATCCAAGTTGGAGAGGGCTGGCAAGGAAGCCCCAGGACAGAGGGCTGAGGGAGGAATTCAGACTCCTCCACATGAGCTGGAGCAGGGATCCCTCTTTGGGGCCTGTGAGGCTCTCCAAGTGTGGAAATAAAAAAAAATCTTGAGTCCCTTCTGGGGAAGTTCTGGGCACCTGGCTAGCCTTGAAAAGTGAATCGGCATCCTGATGAGCAGGAAGAGAGCAGCAACAATGGCCCTCCAAGCCAGCCAGAGTCATGGGCATTCTTGTTCCCCACGGAAACTAAAACTTGGCATCTTAACATATATATATATTTTTTTTTTTGAGACAGAGTCTCACTCTGTTGCCCAGGCTAGAGTGAGTGCCGTGGCATCAGCTTAGCTCACAGCAACCTCAAACTCCTGGGCTCAAGCAATCCTTCTGCCTCAGCCTCCCGAGTAGCTGGGACTACTGGCATGTGCCACCATGCCCGGCTCATTTTTCTATATATATCTTTAGTTGGCCAATTAATTTCTTTCTTTCTATTTATAGTAGAGACGGGGTCTCACTCTTGCTCAGGCTGGTTTCGAACTCCTGACCTTGAGCGATCCGCCCGCCTC
>CAUYRT010051284.1:0-71109 GCA_963574885.1 Lepilemur ruficaudatus
GTCTTACCTTTTAATACAGTCACAATGACAATCAAATTTCAGCATGAGTTTTGGAAGGTACAGACATGCAAACCATAGCTGCTACTACTAAGAGGCATGCATTGTAGCCAGTTTATCTTGGAAGGCTCACCCAGAATTTAATTGCTTAAAATTCAATATTCTATGAGGGCAATTGGTAACACCTGTGTGAATATTTTTCAGACTAAAATTAGACAACCACACTCCATGCCAAAGATTGTTAAGGACCTTGATCAAGCATGTGTCCTTGTGTTTAAGCAGCTCAGAACTGTTTTCTGAGGAAAACCTTGGCCCTGCTCACCTCTGCAAGAGAGCCAACCATCCAAGCTTTAGGCATCCACTTGTAAGATAGTTAATATCATAAACAATGTTTATTTTATTTTCCTGTGCTTCCATTTCACCTCACACCTGAGAAATAGGGATAATAAGTACCTTATGAGGTTATTGCAAGAGTTAAAAACACATACAACATTCAAGTTCCTGGTAATCAGTGCTATGTAGGTATTGTCGCTGGCTATTATCAGTGTAAAATTGAGTTAGAGTTGGCAGATTTAGCAAACAAAAATATGGGACACTCAGTAAAATTTGATTTCAGGAAAACAAAACATAATATTTTAATATAAATATGTCCCATGCAATATTCATGACATACCTATGCTAAAAAAAATTCATTATATGAAACTAAGATTTAACTGTGTGTCCTGTATTTAATCTGGCAACCTTAGGTTGAGTGAATAAATAATCCTTAGTTAAGTTTAAAAATGTAGCTTTAAAGGGTTGTTTTATCAATTGAATAAAACATCTAAATCCCCTCCAGCTGGGAGTCTTCTCTAATGAATTGAACACCCCAGCGTTGGCACCTTGACCAACTGCACTGTGGGTGCAGGTGATGAGCTGGGGGCACTGAAAAATGAATCAGAAACTCTATGTGACCCAAAGGCTCAAAGTTCTGGGGATGCAGTAGACCCTCAGTGCCATGGACGGACTTTTAGGTTTAGTTCTCTCCCTGATTTGCCATGGTATGTTGGAAAGGCTCAACCTCTTCATATAAGGTTATTCTGCCTAGTTAAATACTTTTTTATTTCTGAAAAGTTACCTAGCCCCTGGGTTATTAGCATTTTTAATTAAATAGCAGAAGGGAAGCATGAGAAAAGATCAATGTTAGTATCGAACCCTTAATTTGAGTGGTAAAAGATTCATGACCTCCTGAAGCTCAGGCCACTGCCTTGGACTATTAGGTTTTTAATGTAGCTTGCTTTTTCAAGTGGCATTAACCACCTACTTAATAACAATGAATTTTCATATCTTTATTTAATAGTGACTCTAAATTAACCTTTTTGAGCTTCAGAGTCATCTTAAGCTTTCCTTTTTATGCTTATCATCTATGGTAATTATCTTTGATTTTTTTTTAATGCAGCTCATTGCTTACAACTTCTTTTGTTTTTGCTTATGTTATTTTTGTTTGCCAAGTCCGTGGCAATTTATAACTTCAGAAATTACCAAATATTATAGAATTTTTAGGGAAGGCTTCTTATAATTTTGGAAATCACAGCTGTTGTTCATATGCACTTAACCACCAGGCTCCAACCCCATCTCAAGAAATAAATGGTTAAATATGAAACACAGATTTTTTTTTCCATTCCTACATTTTTTTCTAACATTGAGAGTCACCCAAGTAACATATGGTAATGATTTAAGATTCAAAATCATATGCAATTATTTTCATCTTAATAACATTGGCTCTCTTTGCTTTAAAATTCACCAATTGGCATGTAAGTTTCCCTGTCCTCACTCAGTCTGTATTTTCCTAGGAGTGCTCCTGAAAGAAAAATTATTAATTGTTATTCTGCAGTGGGACCATAAGTTTGAAAATTTGAACATCAAGATTTACTTTTGATATATTACTGTTTTATTAACAAAATAATAATGTATCACTTGGATATTCCCTATGTAAAGATCCTGAAAAGTGATTGCCCTCAGCTTCTCTGTCTTCTGTTAGCATAGTATGATTATTTTGGTAATTTAAAATAAAACTGAATTTTGAATCATTTCCATCTTGAGACATATTAATACCCAGAGAATTACTGTCGTGATGACAAATGAACAAAGGTACACGCATTTAGCACGTTTCTTGGCCACTTCTCCCCGTTTAAAATTCTCCCCAGCAAAGTGAGCTGTGTCATGAAGCCAGTGAGGCATACTCTTCAGCCCCCACCCCATCACCAAGCCTGGATCCTTCCAAGGTCCAGGGATAGATGAAGAAATGCATTCACAGGTTTTTGAAAATTTCGCAAAAGTAAGGTATTTTACCACAATTGGGTAAGACTGCAGTCTCTTTCCTGACTCTTTTCAACTCTAAAGAGGACCCTCAAATTGTACAAACCTTAGGCCCCACCAAACCTGGATTCACCACTGTTTCCAAGGTATAGCTTATTGTTTTAATTGCATATCCTAGATTATTAATGAAGTCGAACATTTTCTGACTTATGTTTATTAGTCACATGTTGGCCTTGGGGCCTGTTTTGGTCTCTACCAACTTTGCCTGAAGGGGGAGGGCACTGGTGGGAGTAGGATGTGAGAACAGCATCCAGGCTCAGCACCCAACCTGTTCCCTGGGGCCACCCCTGCCCACCCTGAGGCAAATTCCCTCTCTCCTCTCCCCTCCTCTTCGTTTTACTCTTAGGGTCTGCTTTCCTGCAATTGTTACACCTGGAGAGACTCAAGGGGGGAGCCCTCAGTCCTGGGATCTAGTTCTCTGAAACTGAGGACAGAATGTGAGACCCCATGGCAACCTTATCATACATGCCTTTAATGAAAATACTGCAATTACAGTGTGAGCCAGAATTAATCATGAACTGCCGGTGTGGTCATTGTGCCCCAGGATTCCGATAGTCTTCTTAAACTATACCCTCACCCCTTGCCTGATAGAGTAACTAACCTGCGAAGCAGAATTTGCAAATCGTTCTGGTCTCAGCAGCGGTTATGAGAAAAGGCAGGAAAGAGAAGAGACAGCTGCTTTTCAGACCTGATCACATACCAATAGCTGCACATTTTACACGACAGTCTCACCTGATACTTCTAACACTAGGTGGTATTGTCCCAATTGGGGGAAGACCTATGACAGTAGGCAAACCCAGGGCACACAGACTCCACAGCCAGGGCACTGGCCCAGTGGTCCCCAAAGTGCGAATCAAGGAACAGCTAGCCTCACAGGATGTCAGTCTGATTCCCAGCAGAGATGCCTGTGCTTTAATGGATGTCTATGGTCCAATTCTGTGGGGAAGCACCAGACGTGCTCCTGTTAAACAGGGAACTCTTATAAAAGCTTTAATTGGCCAATGTGCAGGGTGAGTGTAGGAGACTGTTTTTCACAGACTGAGTTCTGTGGAAGTCACTCTGGGAAGCACTGTTGTAGCCACCACCCCAGGCTGCACTCATAGAGCATGGAGAGAAAACTCCCCTTTTCAGAAAGTGGTGTAAAGTTTGGGGAATAGTGCAAGGTATGGAAGGGGCAGGATCTGAGGCAGAGACATGCAAGGAGTCTTTTAATTAGGGATAAAGATAATAGACTTCTAGCTGCACACATGGCAGCCCCAACTTGTGACTTGCCCCTTTGTAAAACTCTGCCACACACTGCCATGGCCTTTGCTCTGTCCACACCCTTCGGGCATTCTACTCTCCTTTCCACACCAATCCCTGGCCTTCAGGGTGAGAAAGCAGTCTTAACTGTTTCCCTCCCAACTCCAAATGCAGGAACAATAAGAAATCTCAGAGGCTTTCATCCTTTATATTAGGATGATTGAGACAGAAATTCAAAGAGAGGCTCTGCCTTAGTCTGGTCAGATTATAACAACATAGTATCATAAACTGGGTGGCTTATAAAAACAGAAATTTATTTATTATAGTTCTAGAAGCTGGGAAGTCCAAGATCAAGCTCCTAGCTCTCTGCTTGATAGATACTGCCTTCTCGCTGTGTCCTCACATGGTGGAAGGATGAGGGAACCCTCTGGGGTCTTTTTTTATAGGACCATTGATCCCATTCATGAGAACAGAGCCATCATCACCTGATCACCTCCTGAAGCCCCACCTCCTAATACCATCACCTTAGGAGTTTGGTTTCAACATGTGAATTTTAAGGGGTCGTAAACATCATAGCAGTCCCTGAGTGGGTTTTCCACTCTGCCGCTGTAGACCAGCTTCAGCATCTTTCTTGTTGATTGAATTTCAGCAGACATGGAGCCAGGTTCTTTGGTTCTCCAAAGCAATACTCACACAAGGCAAATGTTCCAATTTTACCCTTGGCCTTGTTACCAGCTGCATTGGACCAGGCTTTGTCATTTGTCCCTATGATGCACGAAGACCTATATTCAAGCTAGGAGAGGTTGTAACACTGCAAGGGGATTTGTTTGTCTTTCCATCCAGGTCAGGAATGTCACCTTCAAGCCCTTGCTCTTCCTCCCTGGCACAGGCTTTTCCTTACTGTTTGAGAGGAAGTACATGGGCATTCTAAGATGTTCATAACGGTATTGGCTACTTTGACAAAAACAATCATTTTCATTTGAAATACATATTTAAATAAACAATTTCTTAGGGAAGATCTGGTTTCTACTCTTAGAATATAACAGTCATGCCCTCTGGCATTAGGAAGATCCAAGTGCTGTTTTCACCATCTAGACAATTTTGTAAATTACAAAATGGTGAACTGTAGAGCCACTTGTGGATAAAATATTAGTACTTCCTTGTACTTGTGAGTCTATTTTCAGTTTCCAGGAAGTTACTGGGTGTTAAGAAAAGTTATCCAAAACTTGGAAATAAGGCAAAGGGATGGTAGCATGTCATTTCAGTGGTATATAGGAACATTGGTTAAGTCCACCCATGGATTGTATACTTATTTAGGGAATGTAACTTTGTTTGACTCACTAAATATTACTAACTAAAAGCCTATATTCAGCCAGGTGTGGTGGCTCATGCCTATAGTCCTTAGCACTTTGGGAGGCCAAAGTGGGAGAATCGCTTGAGGCCAGGAATTTGAAATCAGCCTGAGCAATGTAGAGAAACTCTGTCTCTCTAAAAAATAGAAAAAATTAGTTGAGCCTGGTGGCACATGCCTGTAATCCCAGCTACTTGGGAGCCTAAAGCAGGAGTATCACTTGAACTCAGGAGTTTGAGGTTGCAGTGAGCTACGAAGATACCACTGCCCTCTAGCTCAGGCAATAGAGAGAGACTCTGTCTCAAAAAAAAAGAAAGAAAGAAAAAAGAAAATCCTATTAAATATATTCTATGACATTACATGTTAGCATGCAGATTTTTGTCCAGTAGAGTTCAAGTGATTTCTATCCACAAGAAATGATACCTTTCTTCAAGGACGTCGTCCCCTTTTACATATGACCCAGAAAGCTTATTCCAAAATTTTTTCTTCATTAGCTATATATTCTTCTCATTAACTTTTGAATCAGCATATCTATCTTGCTGGTTCCCTAATTAAAGAGTTAAAGAGTATTTTTATACTCATAAATTCTATACTTATACAAAAGTCATGTTTTTAAATTTTTGAAAATTATGCTTCAGCTTAGGTAGCTCGTAGACTTTTTAAATAGGGTCTTTGTCTTCTATGAGATACACATACATAAAACAGAAAAAAAGTATCATTTCTCTGAATCTGATGGAGAGGAAGCTCTCCAGACAATCTTAAATGCTCATCTCTCTGATTATAAATCCTATGGCTTCAACTAGCTTCTCTTTCAAGAAGTTCAAATCAGAGCTCTGCTACTTAAAAGCTGTGTGAACCTGACCAAGTTCTTAATCCTTCAGAGCTCTCATTTTCTCTTATAGTGTGTATGTTTTGTAGCCTTGAAGCTGAAAATCTGGACTTCTGGGACTATGCAGATTACAGAAGTACTCCTTTCCCAGTAAGATTTACATCACGTAAATAGTATTGTTGAAGATCTAAGTAGGAAACAAAAAATTAGCAAATTCATTGGTTACTAATTTGCTTATTTAATTCCACAAACTATATGTTAAGCACATTTCAATAAGAAATACTCCCAAGTAATGAGCTGGCCTACTATTGTAAACTGCAGAGTTTCATATTTTAATGGTCACTTTTGCTTAGTAATGAAGTCATGACTTACTAGGGATATACACCATTAGCTTCTTTCAAATGTAAATAGTGGGTGATTTACGAGTCATTGCTCTGCCCTTTTAGTAAATATTCTGATGAATGCTGTAATTTTTAAGGAACTCAATATCAATAACCATTCATGTCTATTACCAGCTAGATTTGTACTGAGCAAAGAAATGAAATGTCCTGTACTTTAATTTCATTTCTTGGGCATTATTCTACTGTACAGTGCCAGTGCAAAATGCAAAAGAACAAATTAAGGGAAGAAAGTGATCTAACAGTTAGACCTTGGATGAGAAAACAAAACCTTATTTAGAATTATAATATGCAATGATGCATTATTATGCTATTATATCATGCAATAGGATTTTTAGAGCTAATATTAGAATACAACCATTAGAATCCTGCAGAGGACATAGAGGACATAGTGATATTTTTTGGAATGTTTACTAAGCATTTTGCTTGACATATCCTTTTCAGGACAACCTATAAGGGTGGACATTATTTTAAAATATGAGAAATGGTGGACCGACGAATGTAATTGACCTTCTGAGGGCCACACAGCCTAGCACATGATGTGGAAGCCATTTGATGCAGATCCGTCTGACTCCAAAGTCAGGCGTCTCCAATGATAACATCAGAAAGTAGCACTGGACAGAGAAATTTCATCTTGCAGTGCAATCTTATACATTTCTGTCACAAGACAAATCATTATCATGTACTTTTGCTTTGCATAAGAAGTGCTATCATTTTTGTTAGGACTTTCTTTTAAGTTGTAGTCCTTTGGAGTTCTCAAGTGTCTAAGAAGAATAATCTTGTAGCACCCTGCGTAATTTTATGATCTGTGTGCAGCTAAAGAATTCTGGTTAGGATTTTTAGACATGAAGTACCTCCGGCCTGGTAAAAATAATTTATTTTTCACTAGATATTTATATTAGTTATAAGGACCCTCTCCCCTCCCCAGTAACATTTTTTCACTATTTTACTCATGCAAAAAATAGTCTTGGCCGGGCGCGGTGGCTCACTCACGCCTGTAATCCTAGCACTCTGGGAGGTTGAGGCGGGAGGATCATTCGAAGTCATGAGTTCAAGACCAGCCTGAGCAAGAGTGAGACCTCGTCTCTACTAAAAAATGGAAAGAAATTTGCTGGACAACTAAAAATATATAGAAAAAATTAGACGGGCATGATGGTGCATGACTGTAGTCCCAGGTATTCTGGAGGCTGAGGCAGGAGGATTGCTTGAGCCCAGGAGTTTGAGGTTGCTGTGAGCTAGGCTGACGCCACGGCACTCTAGCCCCAGCAACAGAGTGAGACTCTGTCTCAAAAAAAAGAAAAAAAATAGTCTTGCTGGTCTCTGTCCTCGGTGTTGAGAACATCATGGTAATCAAAATTCAGGTGGGGTCTTTTCCTTTCATGGTTCTCATATCCTGTGATTGTACAATAGTCTATCAAGTTCCTTCATTCGTTCCTTTATTCATCCATCAAATATTCACTGCACACTTACTATGTGCCAGGAATTATTTAAGAGCTTTGAGATATATCAGTGAACAAAATAAAGATCCCTGCTTTTTTGGAGCATGCTTTCTAACCAGGAAAGAAAGGCAATAAGGGATAAACATGAAAGATGTGAAAAAATTATATAGTTCTTTGGAAGGCAATAGCGCTATACAGCTCAAAAGCAAAAGCGAAACTAGATCATATTAAGAGAGACTGGGAAGATCAGTGTGGCAAGGAAATGGGTTGCAATTGGAAATAAAATGCCATGGGTCAGCCTCATTAGGAAAGTGACATTTGAGCAAAGGTTTGCATGAGGCAAGGGGGCAAGCATGTGGATCTTTGTGATAAGAACATTTCAGACAAAAGGAACAGGTAGTGCCAAGATCCTAAGTGGGAGTGTGCCTGATCTGTGCGAGGAACAGTTCACTAGAACAAGGAGGAAAAGAGGAAGAGTAGCAAGAACTGAGTTATAGAGGTAATGAGAGGCCAGAACATGCACCATGGTAACATGGTAACATGCCGTTTAGTCTGGGGACCGCTGCAAGGTTAGGAGCCGGGGGCAGTGTGACCTGGCCTGTGTCGGGTTTCAACCAAATGCCATGGCCATGTACATCATATACTACAGTGTAACCTTAAGGGGGGAACTCTCAGGAGAAATGTGAGATAGGAACTGCCAACTGTGTCTTCACCCTTTGTCCAGGCATGACCCTCTTGTGAGCTCTTGGCATCTTCTGCTACTTCACTTAAAAGCACTGAAGCATCCAGACTTTGCAGGTTTAGATCCCTCTCTTGTGTCCAGCAGACAAATATCCACAATTAGACAGAATTACAAAGCTTATGGTTGAAACATTATGTCACTTGTTAATCTATGACAACACGATCCCGGTGCATTAGTGACAAATCTAGTGCACTTGCCCAATTCAGACTGAAGCCGTTATAACATTCAAATGTGAAAAGTCATCATTAACTGAAATGTTGTAAATCATTTGCTCTCATGACGTTAGATAGTTGTTTCATATTAGAAACTTAGAGTGAATCCTAATCCTTTCATAAGACAGGTATACACTTTTAATCTATCTTTAACTGCATAGGTGGGATTGAATTAAGTATGACACCTGTTCTTTCAAAGTTCACAGAAGAAATTCTGGAACATTTTAAGGGATCTGAGACATACAGTTTTTCCCGTAAATACCACCATACCATCAAGATGAAAAGCAACCATAAATATGCTTCATTTAAGTTCCAAAGAGCTAATCAGAGACTACATTAAGTTTAGTGAAGATAAACTTGTTTTAACAGGACATTTATGTTTGGTTACACTTGACATTTAAGACAAGCATGCTTAGATAGAACCCAGCAACAGGAAATGGAGCCAAATTCTAGATAGAGCTAATTTGGATCACCCTCTGTAGATAATCTATTATCTAATCACTTCCTTTTTTAATAATTATTATTTTTCATGTTAAGATATGAGAGCCTAGCAGGGCAATTGGAAATCAAGTTATTCAAAGACCCTAAACACAATGTATCTTCTCTGAAAGTAACTTGGTGGCAAGTCAGAAATCTGAGGTCTGCACCTGAGAGCTTCAGTTCTCAGCGCTCATAGAGACTGTTCTCAGTGAGTATTTATAATTCTCTCAGATCAGCAGTAGCATTATTTTGGAGAGAATTTTGAAACTTAATCACTGAGCACAAAACAAAAGAAGTGTAAATGGATAAGTAAGTTTTGTTCAGGAATGAAAGAGAGATGTTTATTTCTCTTGACATTTCTAAGCTGCTTCTATGGGATTGTGTAATTAAGCCCTGTATTTACAAACAAAATGATAATAAAAGTTAATTAAATTCGGGCCACACTGGATTTAATACCTATTTAATAACATTATTTCTCTTTTTTTCTCTTTCTCTTCTTCCTCCTTTTGCTCCTTCCCCTCCTCCCCTTCCTCCTCTTTTTTCCCTCAATGTCCAAGTAGATCCAACCCCCCCATTTTTGGAAGGAGAGTCACAAAGTGTTTTACCCCAGCCAGGTGACTGCTTAACAAAAGGATAAACAATCTGCTTGCTTTTCTACAACCTAAGTGATTACAGCAATGACATTTAATTACAACTTGTATTTTTTTTTTATTTTGGCTGCAAAGAAACTTTTTTCTAGCGAGAAATGTAAAATTTCTGCAGAATATCTTGTGTCTCTGTGTCCTTCCCTTGTTGCATTTTTATAAATTATTGCTTAGTTTGAAATGAATAAGCCTTGAAATATATACTGTAGGAGCAATATTGAGACTTCTTCTAGCCCATCCCTTCCTCACTGAAGGAATGTCACAGTATAAATGTTCCAGAAGTCCTGAGGCTGCGATGGAAGAATGTTCAAGTGTGCCCTGGCCAGTCTTACTTACATGCTTTTTATTCTATCTCATCGATCTCTTTGTCTATCCCTGTGCCAATATCACACATTCTTATTTACTCAAACTGTAGTAAGCGTGATATCTATTAATAAAAGCCCATCTTCCTTATTCTTTGCCAAATTAGCCTTGGCTTTGCTCTTTCATATGAATTTTAGAATAAGTTTGTCAAGTTCCACAAGTAAACTTCTTGGCATTGTAATGGGCAGTCCGTTGAACTTACTGACAAATTTGGAGAAAATTGACACCATTATGAAATTGAATATTTTGAGCCTTGAATATGGTAAACATTGTCATCTAATAATGTATTCTTCAGTTACATTTTGTGAAATGTTTTCCTTATGGGTCCTCCTAGGCATTTAATAGTTCTGTTATTGTTATTGCCTCTTTTTTCCCTGCTGTAACCCTGCCACACAGTAGGAGTGTAGTAAATATTTGAATGAGTAAAAAACCTATGAATCTTTTCTTCTGTGTGGTTGATTAGTCATAGAATTAAAACTATGTATAAAGTCCCATATCCTAACAATGCAAAGACTAATAGTGTTCAGAAGACAAATAGATGATAAACTGCTATATCTGATGGGTGCAATTTAAAGGAGGATTGAAAAATCTTTAGAATTTCTAAGAATTTCAGAAGCATTTCAAATTCCTGAGTAATTGCTGTGATTTTATAGTCATTTTTATCTAAGTTTTAAAATCTTAAGCTGATTTAAATTCCAGGTGTCAGATGAGTAATGTTTCGTGAAGAACCTGTGCACAGGAGCAGCAAAAATATGTATACTTTCCAAACACTAGGCTGAAAAGTTTCGTGACTGCTGCCCTGGAGAAATGCTATATTTAAAAAAAAAATTAAAAACAAAAACAAAAACTTTCATTCCTTTGATGGGTCCACTCTCTCCAGCAACTGCCTGAAGACACTGCTCCCAACTGTGGCAATTTAGCACTGGAGGGGGGCCAGGCTGAGAAGGTGGGAAATTTGGATTTCTGCTCTTTTAACAGGGGAAGAGAAAGCAATTGCCAGTAGAAGCATTTAATTGCATACAGATTGGCCTTTCATTTTGCTTCAATTCTTTCCGTTCAAGTGCCAGGGAAGGGGAAGTATTACGTCCACTGTTCCCACCAGAGGTCTGCTTCCACTTAGCTGCCGAAGCAAGCCTCGCCTCCTTTCCAGAGCTGCCACTCCTGCAAATCCACTGTGAGAGGAGTTGGGTTTAAGTGACTCCAAATACACAGCGCTAACCGTTTGAAGTCTGCCCTGCTCCGAGGCCTGTGAGGCAGCTCTTGGCATTACCGGGCAGTTGGTTCCCAAGGCTTCTTTTCCAATTCTCCCCATGGAGAAGGGAAAGAAAACCAGGTACCAGGTAGGGTGGCCAGGCCATCTCTCATGAACACTGCAGCACAGCAGAGAGCAGAGCATTCAGGATAATTTAGCTACATGAAGAGGAAGGGTCTGAGCTCAGGAAGGAGTATCAGGGCTACGGCCCCCACCATCTCACCCCTCTTGTCTGGACAGCATCACTCAGTCCCGAGGGCAGGATGCCGGTGGAGGGGCCAGAGAAAACCCAACACCATGAGAGGGGCATCTGTGTTAGGGAACATGGATAGGGCCTCAGGGGGAAGAAGCCAAAGCAAGTGGGCTGGAGAGGGGACCAAAGCTTCAACAAAGACAAGTGGCAATATTTCTGTATGAGGGATAAATCTCAGTCACGCACAGCCTCTCCCCTGCCCTCTCCCTCCAAATAAAAGACTTAAGAAACAGCTAAGAGTCGTAAATATAAGAAAGCCCAGATGGCCAAGGACCCTATAGGAAATGACTTTTCCTTAAGCTACCTTACTTCAGAATCCATCTTTTGTCCTTCCTTTGCATAAGACATACCTGAGTCTCCAGCTGAGCCATCAGCCTTCCGTGTTGTGCTCCCAGATGAGAAGCCACTCTGCACGCTGGGCTGCTTCCTGCTTCTCTTCTGCCTTGCACCACTGGGTACCTAATTGTCTGTTCTCTCTGATTTAACCATAATACTATGTAAAAGTCATTACTTCTGAGTAATGGTTTCTTTCAACTGGAGAGGAAAGTTGTCTGGATGGCCTCCTTTTGCTATTAGCAGATATTTCTATGCACTCTTCTGATGCAGTCAATTGAAATGAAGCCAAGCGCTTCTAGTTAGTCTTTCTGCACGCACCTGCCCAATACAACTCAAATGCATGCAGTAAGCTCCCGTTTGTGGGTGACATGCGGAACAGATATTCTGGTAGGATTTTGAGCATCTAGATTACAGTTCCACTTTCCCTACAAACCAGCTCCCTGACCACTAGCCAAATAACAAGCTGCTGAGGCCCATTTTTCTACTCTTGCAAGCTGGGAAAATTAGACTAACCCACTCAGCACAAAGAACTGGAAGGAGCTCATATTACAAAATAAATGTTCCTCAAACATTAAACATGACTTAACATTCAAGTAACTAAGATACAGTAAAATGCAACATATCATACTGAAAATGCGTTAAACATCATTTCATTATTATTTGTCTTTTCAGTGATAAAATCAAAGATTGCTTATTACAAAATTCAATGAAAAATATAGAAATGAATAAAGTAAAAAGCCAAAGCCAACGACCTAATCCAGTTCTCCAGATATATCCACTATGGCGTGTGGATGTATCTTGATGTGTGTCACTGTAGACATTTTTAATGAATACACAATTATTTAAATATGTCTATAACAAACTTTTTATCAATCATGAGATCACAATTATAGATCTTATTCTATAACTTCCTTTCCTACTAATTGTAATATTGGGGTCTTCTTTGCATGTCCATATCTCACAAATCCAACTTATCTTCTAATGTTTGAAGAGTATTCCACCATGTGAATATGTTACTTTATTCAACAAGATGATGAACATTTAATTTGTTTTTTTATTTCCCAGTATTTTATGTTCGTTTTTAAAGTCTCTTCATGGCCACAAAGAGAAAAGAAATACAAATCACAAATTCTGTTAAAAATGAAAACTGAGTCAAAATAAAATTTTAAGGAATTTATTTGAGCAAATAACTTTTATAAGTAAATATGCAAAATAAACAATCCATTTAAAAAGAATGCAAAGTATATAAAATACTAATTCACAGATGCATGAACACATGAAATTATGCTCAGTCTTCTTTTCAAAGAAATATAAATTAAAACTATATTTAAAGGCTTTCCCCTGTCAGATTGGGAAAGAAATTAAAGACCTGATAATCTCGGATATTGACATATATGGGGAAACAGCATAGTCAGACACTCTTGGTAGACTTGTCATTATTCCAGCCTCTTTGGAGGATAATTTGGCAGATTGATCCAAATTTTTAAAGTAAACACTCTTTAAACCAGTGTGCTCTGCAGAATTCTAAAATGGTTCTGAAGATTTCTGCCCTCTATGTGCATTCTTTGTAAAATTTTTCCCTTTTAGTGTGAGCAAGACCCATGCATATGACTGGATTTCACTCTCTTGATTAGATTTCATTATATAGCACAGATGAAAGGCTCTTACAGATGTAAATTAAGCTCCCAAACCAGTTGATTTTTATTTAATTGAAAGGAAGATTATCCAGGTGGGTCTGACCTAATTGGGCGAAAGCCCTCAGAACAGAGACTGGACTTTCTTTTTTTTTTTTCTTTATTGAAGTGTAATTTGCGTATCTACCCAAAAGAGCATAAGATGTTCTATTATAAAGACATCTGCACCCTAATGTTTATGGCAGCACAATTCACTATTGCTAGGTCGTGGAAACAACCCAAGTGCCCGTCAATTCCTGAGTGGATTATTAAAATTTGGTATATGTTTACAATGGAATATTACTCAATTTTAAGAAACAGTTTTAAGAAACAACTTATCCTGGGTTAAGCTTAGGCCCTTTATTCAAAGTGAGACACTGGACCTTCTTAACAAGAGACTTTCCTGCTGACCTTTAAGAAGTAACTTGCCATGTGTGGTGGGAGGACCTGTGAGGGAGCTATGTGTCAAAGCCGTGTGGTGACCTCTAGGAGTGGAGAGCAGCCCTCAGCAGGCAGCCAGAAAGAAAACAGGGACTTCAGTTCTGCTGCCACATGGAACTGAATTCTTCTAACAACCATGTAAGTTTGGAAGAGGACCCTAAGTTCCAGAGCAAAGAACAAAGCCTAGCAAACACTTTCATTGCAGTCTTGCAAGACCAAGAGCTGAGGACCCAGACAATACTCTTGACCCACAAAAACTGTGAAATAATAAATGGCATTGCTTAAAGCCATTGTTTGTGGTAATTTATTACACAGCAATACGGTGTTACTACACCCAACAGTGATACTTCTAGAACTATATCAGACAAGAGTAGTTTGACAGGTGTGCAGTGTTGCATGTGCAATTGTGTTCTTTGAAGAATTATTTATAATCTGAGCTTTCAGTGAATTTGGAAGGCTTTTCTGGCTCTTTTTGTTATCAGAGCCACCTCAGTTGGTTAGTTCTTCCTTTCTTATTGGAAACTCAATATGACAAGCACACCACTCTTTGAAACTAAGATTTGTGTGTGTGTGTGTGTGTGTGTGTGTGTGTGTACACATGTGTGTTTTAATGGAATCACTTAACTAAAGGAGAATTTTAAGTCAAAAGTAAAGCTTTCTAATGCAACTAAAGTAACTTGTGGGATTTTGTCATGGCTGAGAGCTCAAAATTTGTTTCATGAAAAAGGAAGAGCCCCTGTTCCTTCTACAGAAACTCTATGGGCTTCATTATTATTTCAAGCAGTATTTTTCAGGAGCGCTGAATTCTTGGTTATTTAAAAGGAAACAAAGGCAGGATTAATGTTTTCCAATGCTCCAATGCTGTTGCCTGGGTTATTCTCTTTTCTGGACTAGTAAATCCAAGATGGCAGCTGCTGAGATTGAATATGATTTTTTTGAGTATTCTTGAGGCTTTAAAGTATTGTTCCAGTAATGTGCAGTTCAATGAACTTCACTGATACATGATGTGTGCAAGTGAGTCTTTCCTGCATTAAAACCCTTAATAGCCTCCACCTACACCTTAATTTTATCCTTTGGTTTGTGATTTAAATATTTGCAAATTTAAAGCCAAGTTTAATTAAAGCTAATTGTGCCATACAGTGTATGATTCCTCTGTTGACCTGCCTATTAAAATTTGGTATCAATTTTTCTTCTTTTCATTGTATCTGAAAATGATCTTCTGGTAGAAGCTAATAAGTATTTGGTAAATGAATGAATAGATGAATGAGTGAATTAGAAACAAATTGCTACTAATTCAAAATGAAGATTTTTACATGTTAAATTTGTTTTTAAATCTCTTGAAATAAAACTATTAATACTATTATGACAGTTTACCTGAATTCAATTTACTTGCAAAGATGTGAAGTCCATTAAAATCTTTCTGCTTCTGTGTCACCTGTTCTCAGAACTTTGCAGATATTAATAACTCATTCAGTTCTCCATGAATGAAGTACTCTCATTGTTCCCATTATACAGATGAGAAAAATGGGATGCAGAGTGATTAATCAACTTGCCTAACATGCTAGCTAGGTAGAGGTGGCATTAGGATTGGAACCAAAGTGGTCTGGTTCTAGTTCCAGGATCTGCTTTCATAGGCACCAGCAATTCGGCCTGTATATGCTAGAGCTTAGCTATCTTAGGTATTCACACACCATAACTTCACAGGAAAGTGTTATCACCAATTAAAACTGGTAAAATATTTTAAATTAAATTAGTAATTATTACTTTTGCATGTAGGAAAACTTTATGTAAATGTTGGGGAGATGAGAAAGGTTATGGAAAGAGGTTAAGGCAATACAGACAATAGAAATGTATTCAGTTCTTATGAAGCTTTGACTTGATGAATTCAAGGGAGAATCACAAATGTGATTCTAGGCTTAAAAGCAATAATTTTGCAAAGACATCGTACAATATTCTTCCCCAATTGGGCTCTAAGAGTTAAGCTAGTTTCCTCCTTTGTTGAGTAGCTTCTGTCTAACCATCCCTTTTGACCACAACTTCAGTAGAGAAGTCCGTGGGGTCACAGCCACATAAACTGGGACAATGCCACATAAATTGGGACCATCTCCATGTCATCTCTGGGGTGATGGAGGTGGAAGGGCCTCTTAAAATTCAGACATTTGTTATAATTATAGTATTATCACTGGGAATTATAACACTTTCATAGAATTTATTGCTAGGTATTGTAGCAAGTGTGCTCAAGATTTATCCCATTCAATTCTCAGAGCCTTCCTTTCCCAGCCCACACATTTCCCAACACTGTCGGAGATGTTCCCATTACCACTGGGGCTCACATATCCTAACTGCAACTTGAAATCTGCATGTCACTATTTGTTCCAAAGGCCTCATCCACAGAGTGGAAGAAGAACTGGATTTGCCGCATACTCATCTATGCTTTTGATTTTTGATGTCCCTGAATCCTTTTGAAAACATTCCGGAGCAGTAAGCGTCAACACAGCTTTTCCTCTGACCGTGTGCTGTGTGCCCTGCACACCTTTTGCAGCTGGACTATCACCAGCGTTTAGGAGCTCCCAACTCCTTCCCCTCTCCTAAAGCTTCTTTGCCTCTTTCCAGAAGGGCTCAGCTGAGTGCAGTTTCTTTTTCCTTTGGAAAACAGAGCTCTGAAATGCAGCCTTTCTTGATACAGAACATTGCTTGTGCAGTTATTATTATATGCGTAATCAGCAAGGATACACATACCCAGCCACTTCCCGAAGAACGTGCTGCCAGGTCAGTGCACAATCGCTCCTTTTATTTGGCATCCACTTGTCTGCTTGGAGACTCTGACAAATTCTCTGACCACTGTTCACAGAATTTGTCCTCCATCAAGCACTTTCTGTTTGAAACTGATGCATAAATGGCATTTTTTCCTGTTTTAGCCTATTTGCAAAATGGAGTCCAAGTTGAAAGCAGATATTATCTTTGTCAGAGTCACTCATCCCATAGCATGTGCTTCAGGTCACAGTAGCACCTAACCAGAGGAATGCAGCCTGTTAAAAGCTTGTTCTGCTCCATCCAGGAAAATACAAGAGGTGCTATATCACCATTGCTTCTTATAGCTGAATAGTACTCCATGGTACACATATACCACATTTTATTAATCCACTCATGTATTGATGGGATTATTGGGTTGTTTCCACAACTTTGCAATTGTGAATTGTGCTGCCATAAACATTTGAGTGCAAGTGTCTTTTTTATAGAGTGTCTTTTGTTCTTTGGGTAGATGCCCAGTAGTGGGATTGCTGGATCAAACGGTAGATCTACTTGTATCGCTTTCAGGTATCTCCATATTGCTTTCCACAGGGGTTGCACTAGTTTGCAGTCCCACCAGCAGTGTAGAAGTGTTCCTATCTCTCCGCATCCATGCCAACATTTATTGTTTTGGGACTTTTTAATAAAGACCATTCTCACTGTATATAAATGATCTCTCATTGCAGTTTTGATATGCATTTCCCTGATGATTAGAGATGTTGAGCATTTTGTCATATGTTTGTTGGCCATTCTTCTGTCTTCTTTTGAAAAGTTTGTGTTCACGTCCTTTGCCCACTTTTTGATAGGGTTGTTTGATTTTTTATTGCTGATTTTCCTGAGTTCTAAATAGATTCTAGTTATCAGCCCTTTATCAGATGTGTAGCATGCGAAAATTTTCTCCCATTCTGTAGGTTATCTGTTTGCTCTCGTGACAGTTTCTTTGTCTGTGCAGAAGCTTTTTAGTTTGATCAGGTCCCATTTATTTATTTTTGTTGCTGTGATTGCCTTTGGGGTCTTCTTCATAAATTCTTTCCTACGCCAATGTCTAGAAGAGTCTTTCCAATGTTTTCCTCTAGAATTCTAATACTTTCATACCTTAAGTTTAAGTCTGTTACCTAGCATGAACATTCTCTCTTGAAAATTACCGCAAAACCACATACCAAATGTGCCTGGTTCATTATAGTTATTCAGTAAATTCTAGATCCCTTTTTCTTTTCCCTAAGCATAGTAGACTACAAGTAAAAGTTTTAGGGATGAGCCAAAATTCTGTGGTTTAAGCTACGGAGAGGAGCATCACTTGAGATTTGAAAACTGTGCACACAGACCTGCTTTCATTTGCCTCTTCAAGGCGATGCTTTGCTCCACACCCTGCTTGGTCCTAAGGAGGCAGGAAGCCTTTTAAAAAAGGTAAACAGCCGGAGTAAAGCACCACTTGATCAGTGCAGATGCAGCTTCTCCAGCTCACAGGACCTGTTCTGTAGCCATTATCAGGAGACCCACGTGTAGTTATAAGTGGTGCAAGTTATGGATGTGATTCACGGATACTCAGGGTGTTTAATTTGATTGCTGCCCTGGGAAGATATCTTGGATGACTGAAGCATAACAGAGACAGGTAGAAGAGTGTCTGAGGAAGTTTCTTGACCTTGTCTGTATGTCTATTTATGTGCATATAAAACCAAGGTATAAAAGAAAGACAAAAAAAAAAAAAAACCTTCCAGCAACTTGTGGTTATAGAGCAGTTCACTGTCTCGGAGAGGCATTTGAAAGGAAGCTTTTCAATTCCTCTCTCCAAGTTCACCCCCTTGGAGTGGGGTGGCCCCTCAGTCAGTGGCTGCTGACGGGGACACTCACAGGTTAGCTCACCCATCCTCAAGCCTGCCCACAGGCCTGTTGCGCTGCAAAATCTCTGACAGAGGGGCCACTGTGCTCCTTTTCAGAGCTTTCCTGAGAAATAGATCACCCTCGTTCTTTGTAACCCATTCTACTGTTGGCAGCTTGGTAAGAATATTTCAAACTAGCAGAGCCTTCAAAAGGAGAGTAGTCAGTAGTCCAGCACCATGTCGAGTGACACGGATTATGTATCTTAGAATAAAAGAGACATGAAAATCAAACATGTAAGTGTCAGAAATAACTCACTCATTGCCCTGTGACCTCACTCTTACTCCTGACAATTCCAGCTGTTGTTTCTGTGGAAACCACCGCTGCTTCCCGCAATTGGATCGCAGGCTGCGTTATTGCATTCAAGGTATAAGTCAATTATATGGTCAGGACCTCATTCTAGGATATGGAAGTATATTTTGTCCTGTGCAGAGCTGGCCCTTGGTGTGGATGGAGTTGGCAGTTATCTTCCGGGCCAGACTTGAGGGGCTTTGAAGTCCCCAGTGGTCAGGGATTTTACAGCTCATACAGTTGGAATTCCCCTGTCTAACACCCATGCACACATAGGCTCTCGTATGATACCAGTATTTCTCCCCAAATAAACTGCATATATTTACCCTGGAATTTTCAAATCTGGTGCTATCAGATGACCTTAGGCTCGCTGGGTCAGTGCCAACTAGCGACAACAGAGACACATGGCTTGGTGGGACTGAGCACTCCTACCTGCGTTGATGGCTGGTCCCCCTTGGTCTCTACTCCCACACTGAGGGGACTCAGTGCTGACCCATGGGAGCTTCCTGTCCCTGGTGCCTGATGCAATTCCATCTGTAACTGCAGAAACAGCCCGAGCTGGTTCAACTTTGATGAGTTGCTTTTCAGTTGCAACGGACCCTCAGGTTGTAAGTCCCCAGCATGCGCAGGCGAACCAAGCATGATTGACCAGTGACAGAGAGGGGGCCGGAATGGAAAAGTCAGTCACACGCAGAGCCTAAGTACCCAGACAGAGGAACACAGACCAAGTTAAGAAGTGAAGGGATTCCTGTTTTGTTGCAGAACAAACTTAAGAACCAAGAACCCGATGCTACCTTTCTGCCCAATCAGATCAGGTCTCATCGCGTTCTCCCATCTCCCTCATAGTTACTCTCTGCCTATAAAACCTGTTCCCAGACCCCAGCTCAGGGAGACAGATTTGAGATTGCTTTCTGCCTCCTTGCTGGTTGACCTTGCAATAAAGCTTTTTCCTCTTTTAAAAGCTGGTGCCATGGTATTGGCTTCTGTGCGCGTCAGGGAGTAAGTCCAATGCTTGGTGACACATCTCCCAGACCAGATTATGCCATGATGATAGACCAACATTACTGATGCTGCATGGTCAGTGACCCTGCCAGGCATCCTCCTGGGAGATGGGTGAGGCATTAGCTCCTCAGCTTCTCTGTGAGTTAGGGTGCCCGTAGCTGTAAGAAAAGACAGTGACCTGAATTTGCTGGAATGGTAAGGAAATCTACTACTGCACGTGAGAAGCTCTGTAGTAGTGCAGCTCCAGGTCCGTCACAGTGAGAAGTGCAGTGATCACATCAAGAGGAGTCTCCCATTCTGCTGTCCTCAGTGCCACCTTAGCTGTCTGGATGGCTCCTTCTGGCTCATAAGTGGCAACTTCTTTCCAGCTATCACATTCAGACCTCACAATACCCAGCTGCATAAAATCACCGTGCCTTCCAAGACTTCCTTCTTAAAAAGAAAGGACTACTCTCCTGGGACCCCTTGAGGGCCTCTCCTGAAGTCTACCTGGCCAGTTGACCAAATGCCTGCCCACCAGTCCTCGCCAGCAAGGGGGATGTGCTGCTGGATTGGCATGTGATTGAGCTGAGGCTGGATCTGTTACTGCTCAGGCCCCTGGGCTCTGTGTGTAATAGAAATTAACAAGAGGCCAAATGGGAGTCACTGGTGAGGCTTTATCGGGCTCATGTTCAGACCTAAGGGAGACAGCACAAAGGAAAACGTCCTCAGGCTTCTCCCCGAGGGGAGCTCAGAGAGAGTTTTAAAGAGACTAAAGGAGGGAAAAGGGTGACATGTAAGCATGTAGAGGTGGAGATTGTCTTTCCACCTGCATAGTTCTGTTATAGGCATCTTCATGTGTCATGTCTCATTAGCATGTTAAATCTCTACTGCTGGGTGTGATTTTTAGCATTAATTAAATGAGATTATAATGAGGGGAAAGTCAGGGTAAGGCAAGTGAGGGGGTCTTTTCTGGCTTGAGGTGGTTGGATCTGGATTTGTGGTTCTTTTGCAGCCAGATGCCTAATGACCTGTGTCAGTATCTTGCTCCGGTGGCCCTGAAAATCATTGCTCACAGGTTATGCTGCCCCATGTTGTCTCGCTTGGTCAGAAGTGAGGCCCGAGTTCTGTCCCTGTACTGTTTCAGATCCACCTCCTCCTGGGGAACCAACCCAGAGGAATTCTGTTAGAGAGGAGGATGAGGGTAGTGGCCATCGAGAGTGTCTACAACTAACGGTACAATCTTGGACAACTGAATTTCCCTTTTTGAGTGCTGGTTTAGGATCGCACTGCCTACTCTGCTCAACTGACAGCCGTGGTCTGGGGTTCACACTGACTATTGAACTCATGAGACACAATGGGCTTCACCCAGCACCAAGTTTAACTTCAAGAAAGGCCATGAAACAAGCACTAGTGCGGCATGAACATCAATACCACAACAGAGGTCTTGGGGGTCCCCAAGCTTCCAAACGTCTCTAAATCACTACGTATTGGAAACAGTTAAGGTCACAAGACAAAGCTGAGTGCGCACAGACAGCACTGGTTCTGGGGACCTGTGGCTTTTCCATTTTGCTACACCTGGCTCCAGGTAACTGACCAGAGTGGGACCTGAGCGCCCTGCGTCTCGTCAGTTACAGTTGCAGGTTGCTACATAAATAGCCTCAATAATGAGGCCCTGGTGCTCAATCTGTACATAGCATTTAATTTGGACCCATTACACCTCTATAAATTCCTTAAGTTAGTGTTGTAAGAACGATTTAACTGAAGAGAAAATCTCGAGTTCCCCTGAGGCTAGAGGAAAGGCCACACTAGCTGTGGACACTTTGCTTCCAAGTTTAAATTTCGTGATATGTTAAGCATTTTAGCAGAGTAATAGGAGCATTATGGGCACTAAAAAAAATTACTGCCTTCAACTTTTCCTTCCTGAAACATCACATTCACTGTGATTTTTAGCTGTTTGCTGGGAGATGTCCTGTTCTACATTTTTGCATGGTTTTTTACTTAAATTTGGGTCCATTAATATCCTTGCTCAAGATGCTGAACAATGGGCATTTCTTTTAGATTACTGTCAAGCTGCCAAGCAGTGGATGGACACTGGGTATTTTTGAAGAGGCAATCGGTTGTCAAAATCCCCTGGCCTGGGCTGCGTGAGAATGCCGTAGCTTAAGAAGGTGACAGGAAGCCTTGGACCTCGATTCCTCTTTCAGAAGGATTTGTGTGTTAGATTTGGGCTTATAGGCATAGGGAGTGAATTACTAATGGAAGGACTGTTGCTTCCTACCTGTGTGATTTCAAGAAAGTCACTTATTAATCAATCTCAGCCTCATTTTCCTTGTCTTTGAAAGGGGGACAATACCACCTATTGTCTTAGTCATCTTGGGCTGTCATAACAAAATACCATACACTGGGTGGCTCAAAAGAGCAGACATTTATTTCTTACAGTTCTGGAGGCTGGAAGTCTTGAGCAAGATGCTGGAAAGTTCAGTTCTTGGAGAGGGTCTTCTTTCTGGCTTGCAGACAGCTGCCTTCTTGCTGTGTCCTCACCTGGTGGAGAGAGTGAGCACACTCTGGTTTCTGTTCCTCTTCTTATAAGGAAACCAATCTCATCATGGGGCCTCTACCCTCATGACCTCATCTACACTTCATTGGGGGAAATAAACATTCAGTATATACCTGTCTGTCCTAGCATGGCTTTGACATCCTTTGGCTTTGACAGTTCCCATGAGAGACAAGAGGCAAAATATCCTTTGTAATATATAAATCATTATTATTTGGAGATGAACGGAACATTTGTCCCCCTCAAATTCATATGTTGAAATCCTAATCCCCAATGTGATGGTATTAAGAGGTGGGGCTTTTGGGAGGAGATTTTGTCATGGGAGTGGCACCCTTGTGAATGGGATTAGTGCCCTTATAAGAGAGCAGAGAGCGAGCTAGCCCTGTTGCTGCCATGTGAGGGCACAACAAGACGCCAGCCAGCCACTGCTCAGAGAGGGCCTTTAGCAAGAATCATGCTGGCACCCTGATGTCAGACTTCCAGCCTCCAGAGTTGAGAGAAATAAATGTCTGTAGTCTGAGCGACTCAGCGTATGTGGAAATTTGTGATAGCAGCCTGAGCAGACTTAGACAGGACCCCTTTCTACTACATCTGAAATCATTGTATACAGGCAAGAGAAATGACCATTTTGCAACTCTTGGAAGGAGGAGGAAAGTCCTGCTCAGCCCACGGGGCTTGTGTTTTATGGACATATGTGGTCAGATGCCTACTTAACCCTTTTCTCCACATCTCTGCCACTGGACCCATGTGCAAGCTGAGTCCCAGTCAGGAGGCAGATCAAGGGAGCGTTAACATTTTTTGGAGCATGTATCACAAACTAAGTAAGTCTGGCACTTTAAACATGTTATCTGATTTAAACCTCAGTACAACAGTGTGAGGGAAAGGCTGTTATTCCCATTTCTCAGATGAAGAAATCAAGGTTCAAAGGTTAGAGAGCTCTTCTCATTAGATGTGATGAAATGATCAGGTTTCTCCAATGCTAAAGCCCATGTCCTGGCAGCCCACATGCTGCCGAGCCCCTGGGCTCAGGATCATCTTGTTACTGAACCAAATATAGTTTATTTGCCCATGTGCAGCTGAACCAGTCTTTGGCAGAGAGGAAGGGTTATTGCAAGGTGGCCGAGCAAGCAGACAGGAAGCTAGCTCAGATCTGTCTCCCTGCACTAGCCTTAAAGCAGTATGGTTATGGGGAAGGTTTCAGAAGAAAGAGTTCAGGATCAGTGAGTGATTGTCGGAGGGAGAGGGGAAGTTTGGAAAGACCACTGGGCATGAGCAGTTGCCTCTCCATGGGTCGCACGTGCAAATTTGGGTGGAGTTGGTATGAAAGATGTGGTGGAAATTAGGGCTGTAACATCAAAAAGGTCACCCGTAGGGCAATCAAGCCTATCCTGCACAGACTCCAGTGGACTATATTGGTTCCAACTGGTTTCAGCCAGTTTTGCTGTTTTGCAAGTAAAGGGGGTTTCGGCAAGCTATTTCGTTGTCGGCCGCCCTGCCAGACAAGTTCAAGAATTCCTGTCAGTCAGCAGTTTCTTTTCAACCCTGTGGGGCATGGTTTCAATCTGAGCTGAAGGGGGAGCCCAGGCCTGCTCGGGACTGTGGTCCAGCACCTGCCCACCACCGCAGCTCTCAGGCTACTCTCGTTCTTCTGTGCGCAGTTGAATCCCTGGCCTGTTGCTCCAGAACTTTAGAGCTGGCACTGCCTCCTTTACAGCCCACTACTCAGGAAAAGGTAATGTAGCTGGAGCTCTCTTCATTCCTAGCAGACGTCCCTGATGCCAGTTTGCCTGCTGGACTTCCATGTCATCACAGCCGATGGCCTGAGTGCCCCACCACTGGCTGCCATTAGACTGGATTTCAGTGAATGAATGAGAGTCACCTTTTCTAGAACTATGCTGGGCAAAGTGCTGGGGACGTAATTTGAATGGTTCCTGTCCTCAAAGGCTCAGGGTCTTTAGGAGTCAGTAGGTTAGATTATTGCTCAGCAAATATCCACTTCCACCCCACCATGAAAGGAGCCTGTTCCCTCCCATGGGTGCTGGGCTTGGCCATGTGACTTGCTCTGGCCTGTAGAACAGGGTGGAAGTGTCAGCGCATCAGTCTCAGCTGAGACCCCAGGGGGCCTTGCGTGTTTCTGACTGTCCTCACACTCTCTGCCGTCACCTCGAAAAGGGTGGTGCTCAGAAAGCCAGCTGGGCCCAGGGAGGTGAGAGACACGTGGAGCAGACCCAGCGAGAGCTGGGACCCGTCTCACCCAGCAGACCCAAGATGTGAGAGTGAAAAATAACAGTTACGCTGCTGAGATTTTGTGAGGTTTTGCAGCAAAACTGACGGGTCCCTAGGGAGACGTGGTGGTGACGGGAGGACGGCAAAGCACTGTGCACGGAGGCAGGACGGGAGGACGGCAAAGCACTGTGCACGGAGGCAGGAGGGGCTGAGGAGCGGGTCTTTCAGCCGTGGGGGTCCCTGAACCACATGCCTTGCCCAGGGTGGGGAGCCGGCTTTGCTCCAGGCCTCCCTGCCCTGCCCCTCCCTGCTGTGGTTAACCGAGTTATTCTCCTGGAGACACGGCTGTCTCCTCTGGATCCTACGGTTGAATTCCCCCCACTCATCCTATGCAGTGAGCGCTTCCCTAGCAACTCCAGGCAAGTCAATTTGCAGCCTCCAGTTCCGCCAGAAACACTGCAATTACTCAGGAAGGATTATGGAGCAGCACACATTTTACCCTTAAATGTTATAATTATGTCAAAACTTAAATAACAATCATTTCTTCTTTAGATGGCATTGTGGGACATCAAGAGATGTTTTATATATTTTTTTTAACACTGCTAAACCGCTGATGACTCCTGTGCTGGATCTCAGTTCTGAGGCAGGTAAGTGTGTTGGTAAAGCCATCCCGGTAATTACGGAGGGAACAGGATGTCATCAGGACAGCTGCTGTCACTGGGGAGTGGAACGCAGTCGTCAGGGGATCCCAGAACAGCCGCACCGAAGAAGCCACAGAGATGACATGGTTCAAACCCAGAACCTGTGCATTTGAAGTCTAGAAAATAAAGGGACATGCGCAAGGTCACACAGCTACTTGGCCGGAGCTGGGAACTAAGATTTATGAAGCATTCGTGGAGAAGTTTCTACTCTGTCTCATTTTTCTAATCATCACATTCTAATCCCTATAATAAACCTAAGATGAGTATTATTGTCTTTTCCATTGTTCTGCCACTGCAGAAACAGCCTCAGAGAAGTTACCAGCAAACTCCTTCCCACCCCTCTGCAGACAGGCAGGAAGAGTATTGTTCTTTTCCAGAAGCTGTGTGCCTCTAAGAACTCCAAGGTAATTTCAATAAGTTCAGGGTTTCAGATACCAAAGGCATTCTGATATCATCTTGCACTCGATGCCAGTCAATGCCTGCTGGTCACTGCCCCCTGCTGGACAGGATGGCCCTTCAGTGCAGCAAACCCTCACTCGAGGTTCTACCACACCATTGGCCAGAAAACGGCTTTTGTTTGCCCCCTCCCAGTGTACTAAATTAGAGCAAAATGTTACCAAATTTGAAAACTGGGATATTTTCACACGGAGATCTCAATTTCCTGCTTCCTTTGAACAAACTGGAGAGTTTGGCAGCATGAAGACTGCATTTAGAGAGGTGTGCTAATGTCCCCATGACTCGCAATGTCCCTGTGTCTTCACACGTGTGAGTCTCATGAGTTGCTGTCAGAAGTTTTGCCCCAGTAGACCTTTGAATCTGGAATTCCAGCCCCGTGAGGTGGCGGGAGTGGGAAATTACTGAAAAGATGAATGGTTGCTCGCTCCTAGGCGGGGCTTTTGTTTATTTGCTAGGTGTTTCCCCTAGTTCACTTCTGTGAAGCTTTCTCAGGGGATCAGAGACACGGGGGCTGCCACCAGTAACACTCCTCCCCCAGCAGGTGGAACACTAGCTTCAATCATGCCATGAGGTGGCCACCATAGAGTGGGCACATTTTGGCCAAAAGAGCAATTACTGTGACAGCAGGACTGTAACAGAGGTCAAGGTCTGAAAAAGGGCAAAATGTTTTATGAGTTGTCTCTTTAAATCACACCCCTCCTTTTTGGCAATTAAAACCTTCATTCCGGCCTGGAGGCTGGTAATCAAAGGGGCAGAAGAATGTTCTTTGATCTTTGTTTTCTAGTATCTTAAACCACAGGAGCTGACTCAACAGAATTGTCTGGAGGTCATGAGATCCTCTTCACTGGAGATAAGGCTGACCAAAACCACCAACTACAGTTAAACAACAATAGCCCAAAGCCATGACATGTGACACTGCTCCATGGAGACCAGAACCTAACTGCTAACCCCCTCCCCCCTTTAAAAAGTCCTGTATTTCTGCTCAAAGACAGGATGGTGGTCTTTTGAGATGCTCGTCTGCCCTCCTCATTTGCTGGCAAATTAATAAACTTCTCTTTCGTTTTCCTCAAACCACTTGTCCTCATTCTTCATTCTTCATTCTCACAGATTCAGCCCCAGAGACAAGTACTGAACTTTCCATAACATGATCTTTTTACTCACTTGTTGTTGAAACCACAAGGGGGTTTTGTCCTAGGTTCAGTTACTTGTGGCACAAAGACCCAATTATTCAGAAAACAAGGAATTCCAAGGAAGAAAGGAATTTTTAATACAACAGAAGTCTTGTCAGGAGAACTGTGAAGGTAACTCAAATCTGACCCTCCAGCTAACAGAGATCATGGGCTTTTAAAGGAGGGCCACGTCCTTTGGGGCAGGTCTTGGTGTAACTAACAAGGGGCTACATGCATGGGGGGCAGGTTGTGGGGGATGGTAAGTCCCGGTGTCAGGAAGTCGGCCCAGGGGCCTTCAGAATCTCAGCTCCTTTGTCTTGCAGAAAATCCATCATTTCTGGGAAAAAGCTCAAAAGGTCAAGCAGTTAGTTAAGTGAGAGGATTATAAAAGAAACATACAGGGATTATTGAAATTTGTTCATAGAGCTGGTTACACATTCAGCCATGAGACCAGATTACTTCCAGAGAATGCTTTACTCACTATAAGAACAGAGCTGCTAATAAATGATGAGGAAAATGGTGAGGACAAGAACACCACCAAAAGCAATAACAATAACAATAATAATAATCATGCATGGGCTCATGAGATTGTGGGCGGCCTCCCCACAGCCTGTGGCTCTGGGCCATAGTATAATTATGTCACCAGAAACCGCAAACCTGAGAAGTGGTAGGAAATCAGGAAGGCACGCGGCTTTGCTCTTAACTGGAGAACACCACCTCTTCCCACTTGGTATGTACCTTTGCCAGGTAAGTCTTTGTGGAGCAACTCCATTTAACCAACCACGATCTTGCTGCTATCAGTATACTGAGCATGTCCTTCACTAGATGATTGTAACAACCCCCCACTTCCCTACAGCATGCCCACGACAGGGGTAATGCATTCCCAGGGGTGAGATCTCCTCTGAAATGTTCAAAGCCGGTCAGGTAGTGGGGGTGGGAGGTGGGAGCTAGAGCGGGTGGGGTGAGTAAACCCACAGCTAATGGAGACAGGGCACACTGTATGGGTGAAGGACACACTTGTGGCCCTGGCTTGAGTGAGGCAAATGTATTTCATGTAACCAAAATGTTTGTACCCCCATAATATCCTGAATGAAAAAAAAAAAATAAAAGAAAAGAAAAGAAAAGAAAAGAAATCAGGTTTCAAAAACTACCACAAAACTAAATTGAAAAGCTAATATAATAATTTCTTCTCATGTCAGGTTTTGGAGAGATTGGGTTCTAATCTCAGTTCTGCCATATCTTCACTGTGGGCTTTGTTTTTTTGTTTCTCCTTCTTTCTTCCCTCCCTACCTGTCTACTTCCCTCTCTCCTTCCCTCCCTCCCTTCCTTCTTCTCCTCCCTCCTTCCATTAAACAAGCACATATCTGAATAGTTAAAAAAAAATATATGTTTTCAAAAAGGGTCTGAAGCATTGGGGATAAGGAGTTATTAAAAACCAGATATTTAATTTAAAGATCACACTTTTCTGCTCTTTTGATTCCATGTCAACATTCTAGAGCTGGTAGGGTTCCTACCATTATCTCCACTACCCAGATGGGCAAACTATTTAAATGCTTCTCTTAAGATCCATTGTGTGATTTGGTGAAAAACTGTGTCTAGGACCCATATTGTTAACTTGCTTTTCTCTGTGAAATTCTGTGAACATATAGTGCTGATGACATTATGAACCCTGCCATGTAGAGGCATGACCTTTAGACACCTGGAGGCAGTGAAGAGGAGGAACCCAGCACACTGCAGTACCTGCTTGCCTGGGTCTGCCTCCTGATCCTGCTGCTTCCTAGCTTGGTGCACTGGGGCAGACTAGGAGCCCACTCTGGCCTCAGACTCTGTATCTGTAAAATTCATATTCTTGTGGTAAGGACTGAGTATGTTACTCAAAGTTCGGTGCTTGTCCCGGCAGCCAAATGAAGAATGAGGATTAATTTCCTGGCAAATGAGGAGTATGGCAGACACTAGTCTTAAAGAACCATCTTCCTCATTTTAGGCAGAAATACAGGGCTTTTAAAGGGAGTTTTCAGCTTCTGGCTATTGCTGTTTAACTGTGGTTGGTGGTCCTGGTTGACCTTTTCTCCAGTGAAGATGACCTCATGCCCTTTGCCTGGACAATTCCCTGGAGCCATCTCCAATGGTTTAAAATAGAAAACAAAAAACACTCCTCTGCCCCTCTGATTCTGGCCTCAGGCATGAGTTCAGGTTTTAATTCCCCAAAAAAGGTTAGGGGTTTAAAGAGACAACTCATGAAACATTTTGTCCTTTTCCAGACCCTCACTTCTGTTACAAGCTGTCAAGATAAGCAAAACCCTTCTATGAGCCTGGCACATAGAACCCCCTCCCCCCGCCATGACATTTGATCCTATTACTCATTGCAGTTGCATAGTAGCTGCTTTGCTATGAAATGGTCAGTCGGAGGCTGAAGGAAGACTTGGGTCAAAGGCTAACATAGAAATATGAATGTTTTGAATGTTATTATTTTGGGTAATAGATTAATTTTCTCAGAAAGCTTTGACTATATGATGATTTAATAATTTTATGTATGCTACTTTATTTGTGGTTTGTGGTGGTAGAACTATAAATCCCAAAAACTTCCCTCAAAAACCTATTTTCTTTTTGCAAGCAGATAAGGAGGCCTACCACTCAGAAAGGAATAATTATGTCATGATGTGAAAAGGTAGATGAGTAAAGGCTCCTCTCGATTTAGAATAAAATAGAAAATACATGCACTTTATGTTCTTCACAGCTGTAAGCTCTCCCATTTTATTTCTTTTGACCTCAGGATTAAGCACCAGCATCCACCAGGTTGAAATGGTCAGAAATCTTTAGTTAGGTACTGTGGTGAGTATATATTGTGTGTTAGTGTATTGCTGAAGATAAATCAGATTATTAATTTGATTTTTTGATGCACATTTTTTTTTGGATTGGGGATTCTGAAGAGATTTGAATACTTGCAAGTAAAAGAACTGGCTTCAGCTGTGTTGGACTGCCTAAGAAAACGTGCCCTGGGTTCTGAGCTGGGGACAGGCCGGGGGCTCAAGTCTATACATATATAGACACAAACTCCCATACATATGTCTACAAATACAATATATATGTGTATTTTTTTTGAGACAGGATCTCCCTCTGTCACTTGAGCTAGAGTTCCGTGGCATCAGCCTAGCTCACAGCAACCTCAAACTCATGGGCTCAAGCGATCCTCCTGCCTCTGTCTCCCAAAGTACTGGGATTACGAGTGTGAACCACCACTCCCAGCCTCAAGGCCATATTTGTACACAATGATCATTTTATCTCTAAAACCAAACAAATAGGTAAACAAGCAAAATGACAAACAAGCCACCCAACCAGTCAAATAAACAAAAATCCACAGCAGAAGTGTGAAGAAAGCTAAGCTCCAGAGAGTTACTTATCTCCCACCTGTATGTTCGTAATATACAGTGGGGGTGTAAACATGCTTTTTTCCCTTTATACAACCCTGCTTCCTCCTTATAGATTTCAAGGTTTTATTTTATTCTGCCATGAATTAACTTTTCACCCCAAATGGTGAAATAGATGATGCAAGTATAAATGTGGGTAGAGGTGAGGCGAGCTTAGTGGACCCACACAGCAGAGGGGTGTGTGTGTGTGCGCGCGCGCGCGCGCGTGTGTGTGTGTGTGTGATATGTGTGTGTGCACGTGTGTGTGTGTGCACGCACAGGGAGACATTTGCTTGGGCCAGTTGAAAACATAAACTCTGATCCCACTGTTCGTTCAAACCAAACTATGAGCTCTGGCTTCTCCACAAGTTGGATGTACTCCTGGGCAGATCCTGGAAAACGCTGTCACTCTCAGGTAATAAAACAACCTCTGCTGTCTGTTAGCCACAGGAGCAGCTCCATTTCTGTAATTACAATGTCCAGTCTAGTGTAATAAGACTATGAACTTCTTTCGAAGTTAAATCTTCTGCCCTCCCTCGGCTTGGACCTGCTTTAGACCAGAAGGACTGAAGCTGGGTGAGCTTGCTGGGGGCTTCTTCTGCTTCCCCAGACTTAACCTTGGCTTCTCCTTCTGGAGCCCTCCAGCTGCAGCTCCTGATGCCTGCAGAACTGGAGGGGGAGGTGGAGGGGAGGAGAGGTGGGGTGGAGAAGGCCTCCCTGGGCTGGTGCAGGTGTGACGAGGGGTTGGGGCCATCCCAGTTGCTGCTGCCTTCCTCTCCTCTGGGGCTCTTTGGTGACTTTCCCCGAGGTTCTCTGCTGGGCACTTCAAGCTGCAGTCCCTGCCCTGTGGTTTGGTCTTCTCTCCAGTTCACACCTGTTGCTCACCACAGTCCTCTGGCCCTCTCGCCAGCCCCTTGGACCTCCTGGAAGCCTTCCTCAGCAGTCTGCCTCGCTCAGCTTTGGCCCGCTGCCCTCGACAGTGCAGCCCACCCCAATGCAGTCTTCTCCCTCCCTCACCTGTGCTGATGCCATCAACAGCCCTCACCTCCAGCTTCTCACGCTTGTCTCAGAAACCCCAGTCCTGCACGGCCCCCAGACTGCATGGGGCACAGAGGGCCCCTTCCTGCGTGTGCACATGGCCCTGCACTCAGAATGGGCTGTGCTTGCATTAATGCTTTGCTGTTGCCATCTTGAAATTACTAACGATTTTTTCTTTGAGCTTGTGTTTTGTCAGTGAAGGCCTGCGCGCAGCGGAGCACGCACACACCTGCTGATGCCATTCACGCGTAGAATTCATGACACCGTGAAGACAGGATTCTACTGAGAGCCCAGAGAGACCCAAAGCCAGTATTACAACGTGTTACAGAAGCTACCAGCTTCCAGAGAGTGCTGGTCGAAAACACACACATTAAGAGTGAAACAAAAACAGTTGAGTTAGTTCTGTGCAGGGTTCCCATTCTTCTGGTCAGAATGCAATACACATGCACGTGTAAACCATGAAGTACAAACCGAATCTAAAGCGACTCCGTAGGCAAGTCCTGTGCTTTCATATTTTCACTTACGACTGGCGTTGAACAATGTAGAGAGAAATGATAATTCATGCTAATAATTTAAAATTGTAAATTTTATTCACTTAGAACTACATTAAATGTGTGTAGACAGGAACTATGCAGATGAAATTGAGCTTTTTCCGCATATGAAAAGCTGGGTTCCAGAGAGTTCCTTGAATGTTTATAATGTACAGTGGGAGCACAAATGTGGATTTTTCCTTCCACACACCAATTCCTCCTTATTTGACTTCCAGATATGATTTTCTTCTAAGATGGATGGCCTTTTACCACAGACGGTGAGATAGGTGACGAGAGGATATGAACTTAATGCATCTGCATGGCAGCGGTGTGTGTGAGTGTGCATGTGCGTGCATGTGCGTGCATGTGTGTGCATGTGCGCGCATGCGCATGGGACTCACAGGGCTCTCTCCCTGCAGTAGAGTTGTTTTTGGCACTCCCTGGAGGGAGGAGTCATGAGTGATATTCCAAAGGCATCTCTGTCTCCCAAACACTTAGCTCATCCGCTCTCCTAATGGGGCCCCCAAGCTGGGGAGAAGTGATTGCTTCCATTAGCCCTGAGCAGAATATCAAACATATTTCATCTTCAGAGCACTTCATCCCAGAGTAGATGTCTGAAAAATCATAGGAAATTACATTTGGCTTAGAAACAGCTAGGATTGTTTTCTAATCACCTAAAGCGGTGTTTTTAAAGCATGATTCACAGACATCCTGCACCAGAACCACCTGTGATGCTTGCTTATTAAAAATGTGTTTTCTGGGCCCCTCCCCAGACCCACTGAATCAAAAAATCTGGAGGTGAGACTAAGAAACTTTTTAGCTAAGTCATCAGGGCATTCTTATGCACACCAAATTCGAGATGCGGCGACGACCAAGCGCCCTTTCTCAGAACTCTGGATGAAGAAATCCAGGTTCTCACGTGGGGTGATTTGCATGTGGCTCTCCCCAGCTGCCTCTAACTTTCAAATTTAATTTTGGCAGCTATGAAAACCAAGAGAGGAAAATGCACCATTCAGAAAGACACCTGTCCTCCTCTCCTCCCTCCTGCCAGGGCCAGTGTGGCCAGAAGCCCAGTTTACCTGTTTAATAGAGAAGACGGGAATTGCCAGGGAGTTTGGTGCCGTGAGCATGAAAGAAAAAATCAGCGATTTGCCATCTGAATATTTCTTTCAGGAATGTTGGCCTTAGGAGTTCTTAATGTCCTTCGGATTCATTCATTTATTTGCTCTTTCTCTCATTCTTGCATGCGTTCAGGGAACATGTATTAATTGGCCCTGTGCCAAGTTCTGGGCTAACTGGAAGAAGTACAAAGATGACACGCAAACAGACCCTTGTTCCGTAAGTGTGAAAGCAGGTGCCCAGAAGGTGTGCTGCGCCCCACGGCAGCACTGAGCCCACCCCTGCGTCAGACTGGCGCCATGCAGGGCTCTCCAGAGGAGCCACACTTGGACTAAGTTTTGAAGAATGAGTAGAAGTTGGGCAGATGCAGGGCCGGGACAGGGTGAGGAAGCCATTTGAGGCAGAGAGTGATGTATACAGAGAGCATGAAAGAGCTTGGGGCTGGGGACTGTGGTCATACTGTGTGACTGAAGAGCAGTAGAAACAAGGCTAGACACGCAGGGCGCGGCCAGAGCCTCAGAGGCAGCCCATGTGCGTCCCACGAGTCTCAGCCTTTCTCTCGAAGCTGCACAGGGAGGCCGATGGGTGTGGGCAGGGGGAGAACAGAATCGGATTTGCTCCAACGAGTCCTAACATCTCTGTGACTCATAAATGGAGACGAGGAAACAGGCGGCAGCGAGGCCAGTTAAGAGATAAGTCTCACGTTACAGCACTGGTCCTAGAACAGAGGGACAGTGACTGACCGCAGAGACACGCATCTGCGGGACTCAGCTGCGGGTTGTGTGTGGGTGAGGGAGGAGGTGAAGGAGTCAGGACAACGCACGGATTTACGGTTTGGACAACGCAGTGGGTGTTGTCACATAGAGAAAGGAATCAGGAAAGACAAGTGTTTGTTGAAAGGGAAGAAGGACTACCAAGGTTGTTTTGGACTTGAGGTTTTGGTGCCTCTGGCACATCCGGGAGAAGATGTCTGGCAGCGGTGGAGTCTCAGGGTTGGGCTGGAGGAAGGCCGTGGAGGCTGGAGAACCCGCAGCCCTGCGAGGAGAGAGGGACAGCTTGGAGTGCGAGGCCAGACTGGGTAGGATGGACCTGCGGGCAAATGGAGAAGGAAGACCCGGGAAGGAGGCTTAGAATAAATGGCCACAGCGGGCTCAGAAATGGGTGCTCCCTGTTTGACCGCTTCCCTGCCATGTGTTGCCGTGTGGGTGAGCCTTGGCGACTTCTGTTTTCCCCGGCAGCGACATTCCCTCCTTTTTGCGCTAACCTAAGAACTGCAGGCAGACATGCTTGGTGATGGGTGGGCACTAGATAGCCCTTCCTGTGGGCTCAAGCTTGATGCCTTGAGTGAAGTCCAGTGCCCTCGTGGCTCTTGGCACTGGTGGCCAAGAGAGGGAAGTGCCGGGAAGAGCTCAGCTCAGTTACTCCTCTGAATGGCTGAGGGGCAGGTGTGAGGAGGCAAGTTCAGAAGCTAGAGCCCAGTGTCACAGGTGGCCGTGAGACCACTGTGGTTTCCAGCATCACCCCAGGCACTTGGGATGTTTGAGGCAGTGAGGTCACAGGCAGGTGCTGTGGCCTTAGGGTCAGATCTCCCTGTCATCCTTTCTAACCCTGTGACTTTGGGCTAGAAGTTACTTTAACTTCCTACACCTCAGTTCTTTCCTCTGTAAAACTGGGCCAATACATAGTCCTGGGGGTTGTTCTGAAGATTAAAACAAGATAAGCACAGCTCTGGGAATCATCCAGCGCAGTGCTGGGGACACGGTGGCAGGTGTCCAGGAGATGACAGTCCTCCCCTGCCTTCCCTCCTTTTCCTCCACCTTGGGCACGGAGCTTGCCTGCCGGGGAGTTTGAGAGCTTGGGCTGCGACTTACGCTTGGGTCCAGGAGGTGGACGAGCAGGAGAAGAGTGTCTCAGGAGGAGGGACAGCCAGAGTGAAGGCCAGGAGCTGTGGGAGGGCAGGAGAATGTGGGCAGCGGGGTAACTGGACGCGGTGCTGTGATTGGCGGCACCGCGGGCTGTGGGAACTGGGACTGGGAAGATGGGTTGGGGCCAGGTTTTAAAGAGCACGCAAAGCTCTGTCCAGGAGTCTCAACGTCACAGGCAGCGCAGAGTCCCAGTGGCCTGGGGGTGGCTGCTCCCCCCATGCCTCAGATTCGTCGCTCTTTGCCCTCTTCCGACAGGAGCAATGCTCTGACTCTACAGTGAAACTCTGGCGCAGGAATCTCAGCGCCTGATAGACTGGGGGAGACACACTGACCGGAGGGCAGAGGGCCTCCCGGGCTCCCACCACCGTAAACTGCCGAACCGCAGAACTGCGGACAGCCAGACTCCGCCGCCTGGAAACCCACCGCCCACGACCGCCTCAGCGCCCGGGCACTTTGACAACTGGATCCTCAACGTCTGCGGACCTACAGCTGATTGGAAACGCTGTGCGCCAGGCCTTCCCCCCTAAAGTCTGGGCTGGAATCCTCACGGCCGCATCTCAGGACTGATTGTTCCCGCGTCTTACAGTGGACACTCCAAGACTTCGAGAGATGACACGGTTTGTCCCCGGTCACCCAGCTCGCAGATGGTGAAGTCAGAGTCCAAGCCGCAGCTTTCTGACCGTGAAGGCCTCATTCCACTGCCACTTCCTCCGGTCCTCCCGTCCTGCGGCCCGAGGCGAGGATTTAAGCTCAGGTGTGCTCCTGCGTCTGCGCGCAGCTCTGCCTTTCCTGCCCAGGCCTTCTCCTCCCGAAAGAGCTCGCGCAGCTGTGTGCTCACACGGCTTCCAGCTCGGACCCTGTCTGGGCTCTGCCGCTTACACTGCCTTGTGACACGCCCTGGGGGTGGCTTATGTGTGGTTTTTGTGACCTTGGCTGCTTGCGGGGCAGGGGCCCAGGGGAGGATAGTTGGTTTTTTCTAAACAGATAAAATCCTTGGGGTGGGATTTACTTACCGGTTGAGCAGATGTGAGTTGTGCGTCTCCTGTGTGCCAGACCATTCCAAGAACCAGGGATACAGCAAAGGACAGAAGGCACGCGCGCTGTTGCTGTCTTGAACTCACATTTCGGTGGAGGGCGGAGCGAGAATTTCGCTAACCACAGACCCACTCTCTAGCCGGCCCACCGCACACGGTCCGCCGGGCGGCGGCGCAGGCCGGGAGAAATACAACAAGAGAGGGGCGGGCAGTGTCGCTGGGGCGGGTTTACCATTCTGAAAGGGATGTTCAGTCACAGCCTCATGCACGGTGACGTTTGAACAAAATCTGAAGGAGGTAAGGGACACGCAGCGGAGGTAATGAGAGGAGCCTGGGGACGTGACGCTAAGAGAAATGCGCCGGGCACAGAAGGCAAACACTGTGCGATCCCGCCGCGTGTGGAATTACAGAGGCGGAGGGCGAAGTGGCGGGTGCCAGGGGCAGGGGATGGGGAGATGCTGGTTAAAGGAGACGAAGTTCCCGTTAGGACGGATGAGCTCTGGATCTACCGCACAGGGAGGTGACTATAATTAATACTAATATGTAGTATACTTGAAAATTGCTGAGTAGGTTTTAAATGTTCTCATCACGAAAATGACAATTATGTGAAGTAATGGATATGTCAATTAGCTTGATTTAATAATTCCACAGTGTGTACATGTATCAAAACCTCATATTATACACCATAATTACATACAATTTGTGATTTGTCAATTTAAAAAGATTTGAACAGAGAGACAGTGGGAGGAGCACTCTAGGAAGAGCGTCTAGGTGGAGGGGGTGGCAAGTGCAAAGGCCCTGAGGCACGAGGTGCAGGTCTGCTGACTGTGCAGATAGCAGGCTCCTGGGACTGGTGCGGGAGGGATGGACAGGCCTTTAAGAGACACAGAGGTGACAGGGCAGGGCAGGTGAGGGCCTCTGGGTGGACATGAGTCATCCTGCTGAATTTGCTTTTTGCTGTGAACGGGAGAGGGAGCTGGAGGAGGGTTATAAGGAATGATGTAACCTGTGTGACATGGCCTCTTTGCAGGGAAAAGCCCAGAGCAGCGGTGGTCGGAAGTTAGGAAGCTACCGCAAGGATCTGGGCCGGTGGGTTAGTGCCTGGGAGCACGTCTGCCTGTGTTTCCTTGTATTCCGTTCTGCTGCTGCAGCTTATAGAGGAGCACTTGGCAAACTGTGGGTGCTCAGTGAAAACCTGCAAAACAAAAGCAAGAATGGCAGAGTAATATAGCGCTAAAGTGCGTGGGTGTTACTGCTGGGCTCAAGCCCCGTCTCTACTGCTGTGAGAGCTGTGTGACTTAGGATAGGTGACTTTACCTCTCTGTGCCTCAAGTTCCCCATCTGTAAATGGGAATAGTGACAGCAGCAACCCGACAGGCTTTTTGTAAGAATTGCACGAAGTGACGTATGTGAAGTGCTTAGAAGAGGGCCTGGCCCACAGTTAGCGCTCGATAAATATCAGCAATTACCCGCGCAGGAGCAGCCTTTATGTACATTTGTTGAAGAAGGAAGGAAAAGGTTGAGAGAAAAATACTGAAAATTTCCATGAGTTATTTGGAAATATGGGAAATACATAGTATTCATTTTGCTGTGTTTCTATTTAAGCGTTGAGGTTTTTACCTACAATTTTTCTTTCTTGTTACAGAATCAGATGTTATTTTTGGTGGTGCAAGTTGCAGATGCTGGTGGTCTGGTCTGGCGGAACCAGGAGGGGGGCTGCAGCCCCCGCCCCGGTTTCCCTCCATCACGGAGCAGGCCTGTGTCCCTTCCCTTTGATCAAGCTTCGTGGCAGCCACGTTCAAAGTTTATTGCTAATGCTATTAGTTCCTAATCAGAGCCTGCTGCGATTATTACCTAATAGTTATTGCTTTGCACTTCCAACCAGATGTCAAAAATAATGAGCCAATAAAACTGCTATTAATTTAGACGAAATGACAATTTTAGGCCCTTGGAGCTGAAGATTAGGGGCCTCATAAAAGCGGGGCACAAATAATTCGAGTGCTCAAAAGTAATAACAAAAATGGTGAGAATATGAATTAATAGGTAAGTGTTCCTAATTTAAAAATGAAACATGCAGCTCGGAATAGCAACATTGCTCCTACACTTTCCTAGGGTGAATGGAGCAGTTCTCGGGGCTCCCAGCCTGTGGGATTTGGGCAGAATCGTCTGCTTTTTATAGGAAGAAGATAGGGTGTTTCCATGGATCTGTTTGCCACGGTCCTGTGTGGCTCCAGTGACAGAACGGGGCCAGGTTGACTGGAAGAGGGGGCCCTCTCCCAGCGTCACGGGGAGCTCCGGGAACGTGTCCCCATTCTGCTGTCACGCTGTGGTGCGTTCTCAGTGGCCTCTGGTTGCCTTTCCCGACATGCACCCGTTGTCGGTGATTTCTGTCCTTCTAACTCACGTCGTCTGTCATTCTGCACTCTGTTGGGTGTGGGACTCTTGGGTTCAAATCCTAATTGTATCGCTCTCTGAGGGCACGATCGTGAACAGGGTGTTCATCGTCTCTGGATCTCAGCTTCCTCATCTTTTAAAGTGTCTGCAATCACAGCTCCTACCTCACAGGATTGTCCCTGAGCATTGGAATAAATACAGATAGGAGGAGCTGAGCGCAGTGCCCGGCGACCAGTGGCCACTTAGATGACACCAAGGCTCTCTTTCTCCAGCTCCTTGCTCACTCATTGCATCTGTTCTTTCACTCGTTCTTTAGGTACCTGTTTATCAAGAGGAGAAGGGAATTGTTAAAAGGTCACTTTTTCTCTCCCCCCACTCCTCATAAGCATAAACCCAGCTCTGTTTCCTTTCACTTTTCCCCACCATTTTGAACACAAGTGAGCATTGTCCCGACGCACACTATGGCTCTTTTTGCTGGTGGGGCTGTGGGTGCACAGGCGGATACCCAGTCAGTGCTGCAGTCCCCTTAGTGTCTGGTGGCTGTCATGGAGGAGAGAGACCTCCTCTGCGGCAGGCTGCAGAGGAGATGGTGTCCTGCCTGGCACTGAGGAGACATTGCCTCAAAGACAGGCTCTTTGCTCTCACACAAGGACTTTCCAGGCTGGCACACAGACACACTCCATGGCTAGGATGCAGGCAGACATGTTCTCCATCCTCTTTCAACCCCTCAGGCCTGGCCCACAAAACTTCCGGAACCGCCAGGCTTCCAGGGGACTCCTCCCTGGCTGCTAGTTGAGAGCTGAGGCCCTGGGACACCAGAGCAGTGGTGGGCAGAGGTCTGGTCCTGAATGCCGAGTGCAGCAGAGGTCACTGGACGGGGAGGTGAGAACATACCCCGTCACGGTGCTGAGGCACGAGGTGTGGGCTGTTTGTTCCAGCAGCCAGGCTTCCCTGACTGATACAGGCAGGTGGACGTGGAGGAGCGAGACACCCCCGCATGGGCTCTGGGAACCACAGGGGACCAGGATTGGAAAACAGCACAGGGGGAAGGCGGGGCAGACGGGCTGGTGGGAGAAGAGGCTGCAGGCACGCTTGCCAGCCAGCTTGCGCAGGAGGCCGTGGAAGCCACAGGGGACTGTTGAGCAAGAGCTCTGAGATGGTAATAATTTCTCCTTGGACATGCCATTCTGGGGCACTCCTCCAAGGGAGGCTGGGCGAGACTGGCATAGGACCCACCCCAGGCTGATGGACCAGGAGGACCCAGGGGAGGTGGCAGGGAGGCCTGCACTGGGAGAGTGCAGTGGAGGCAGGGCAGAGCTGGCAGGGGAACTGTGTAGAGGTGGAATTCAGGGGACTCAGTGGCTGTATATATTTCAGGTGTGTGAGACGACGTTTTGATGTACATCTGTGTGGTGAAATGGTCACTGTAGTCATGCAAATTAGCATATCCCTCCCCCCCCACATTTACCTTTTTTTTTTTTTTTTGTAGTAAGAGCCCCTAAATCTACTCTCTGAGCAAGTTCTCAGTGTCTCATACAAGGAAAGTGACTGCAGTCCTCATGCAGAGCCTCAGGGCTCCAGGGCTACTCAGCCTGCGTCACTGTCCCTTTGCCCCCTTCGACCTCCGCCTCCCGCTTCCTCTCCTGGTCACCCCAGTGGTTGTTTCGACCTGGGCTGGGGCTGCTGTTCCTCCTACGTCCTGTAGCCACCTGCTTTCTTTTCTGTATTTCCTTCTAGTTGGAATGTGGTGACACACTGGCTGCTGTAAGCGTTGGCTGCGGTCCTTGTTTTCTTGGCGCACTCCTGCTGGCCACGGAAGGTGTGATGCAGACCGATGCCTGGGCAAACCCCGCCTCGTCCCGCCCTGACACTGCCATCCCCGGGCAGACCCCACGTGTGCTGAGGGAGCCGGGTGTCCGTCCAGGCACCTGCTTCCCTGTCTCCTCCCCGTCCGTGAGGCTGGCGGTTCTCGCATTAGTGGCCCTGGGATGCTGAGGCCGGCCACCTACACGTTCGCAGGCGGGGTTGGGGGCTGCGTAATCCTTGCAGTCAAGTCTGCTAACAAATTCATCACAACCCTGGAAGAGGGGAAATTACTGTAAATTGATTTGAGCAGACTTTTAACGTGTTCAGCACAGCCAACTTTGCTCTGGTTAAAAGTCAGTGTGTTAACTGAGCCGCCAGCTCAGCCTGATTATGCTCGCTGCAGCAAAAGTAGAAATCAATATTAATATTTTCTCACTGTTAACTGTCTCTCTAGAACCAATATTTTTTTTTCCCCTCCTTCTCCCTCCATGACTTTGTTACCTTTCCATTTGTAATTGTGTCTGGAATTTATGTAGTGTATTTTTTTTCCTATAAAGAACAGTTTGTGATGATGCCGCATTTCCCATCCCATCTGGGATCGGAGTTTGTAACAGATTCGCTTTTGTGCTCAGCTCTGAAGAGCACTCTCATTATCTGATAAGGGCAGATG
The DNA here is from genome assembly GCA_963574885.1 of Lepilemur ruficaudatus. NCBI lineage: Eukaryota > Metazoa > Chordata > Mammalia > Primates > Lepilemuridae > Lepilemur > Lepilemur ruficaudatus. The sequence goes on from CAUYRT010051284.1 coordinate 40,983, forward strand.
ATCTTGCTGGCCTTCTGAGGTAATGAGTCCTTTTCATTTGTTTTCTTGCACAGGTAGGGGGTGAGGAGATGGGATTTTTGTCCAACGTTCCCTTGGTTCCCTTGGGAAAGCCTCCCTGACCACGGCGGTGGCCCTCTCTGCTGCTGCGTGGCCACCTCTGACCACAGAACTCTCTCCGGCGCCGGCTGTTTGCTCCACAGCGGCCAGGCGAAGCGTGAGCTCCCCTGCGCTTCCCTGGGACGTCTGCCCACGTGAGCACCTCGCTGGGCATGGGACTCCGCTGGGCCTGTAGGTGGGACTGTTTAATCGGGGTACCCAAGAGATCCTTGTTTCCTCAGACTCCACCTTTAGTGCTGCTAACAAATGTTATGGATCCCCTAGGAGCGGTTCCCTCGCCAGAGTAGAAGATCTAAACTCCTTAGCTTGCCACGTGAAGCCCCGAAAGTGCATCCACTGCTTGTCCTCCCTTTGGTGTCCTCTCTCAGCCCCTGCAGTGGGACCCTGAGCTCTAATTGTGCAGAGCTGCTTGCAGCGGGGTGACAGCACCTGTCAAAGGTGCCCTGCGTGCTGCGCGTCTCGCTCAGGGCTCCTCCCCACCGGCCTTCTCCCCACCGGCCTCCGCTCGCTCGAGGTGAGGTCTGAGAAGCCCCCTTGGCCTCGCAGGGGTGCTGGCCATTTTCTCCCTTCAGGGGCCTTGCTGTCTGCCTTTCTCTCTTTCCCCACTGGACCTGAGCTCCCCGGGAGTGGGGCCTCTACCATACCCACCTTCTAGCACATGGCGACCGTCTAGCGTGTGGCCTGGGGTACGGATGTGCTCAGTCCTGGCTTGCAGAGCACCGTCTTCTCACGTGTGTGGTGGCCTTTCCATGTGCGTCATGGTGACCCAGCCCCCGGCACACACTTCACCTGTGTGGTTTCGCTCCACCTGTGGCAGCACACTCCCATCCGCCGTCCTTTCCCCTGGCTCTCTTCAGTTTAGCCCTCCGTGTGCCCATCATCGTGCGTTTGTTGGGATCTTACTGATACCAGAAGTGTCTTCATTTTCCAGAAATGTCCAGGAAAGCTGTGCTGTGTGCTTTTCGTGTGCGTCCCTTCAAGGAACAGGTTTCATCATTTGTTTATTCTTGTAGTGATTGCACCAACGTTCCTTAAGGGTCTCCTCCATGTGTGGATCTGTGGGAGCTTGGACCGGGTTACACGATAAATAGGACAGAGCGGAGTCCCCGTTGGGAGACAGGTGTCTGTGTGGGTTTGTAAAGGGCCGACGAACTTCATGTGCAGTGGTCAGAGCTGGCTGTCCAGAGGCAGCAACACCTGAGCTCAGTTGGAAGGAAGAACAGGCGCGTGCCAGTGAGGAGCTGGGGGCTCTCTGGGAGCAGAGCATTTGGGGAGCCTCAGGGACTTTGGTTTGGCGTAAGAACAGTGTGTTTGTGCGTGTGAGGGAGGGGCAGGGTCTAGGAGTGGCAGATAAGGCTGGAGAAGTGAGCGGAGGCCACATCACAGGGCCCTGCTCGTGTCCTGGATAATCATGGGAACACTGGGGGTTTTAATTGGGGAAACGACATGGCGAGATTTTTAAGCAGAAAGATCACTTCGGTGGTGCCTTGCACGGAATGACCAATGTCCCTGGTGTTAGGGAAAGAGGCTGTCAGGCTGGTTTCCCGCTGACCTGGGCTGGGGCAGGGCTGAGCCTCTGGACAGTGATTGAGAATAAGCTATGGACAGTCGCAAACCAGGCTCTGCCACGGAGCGTGTGCTCCCGGCGACTGTGTGAGATGTGAGTGCTTGTGTCTCCGGCTTTGCATCCTTCTCCCATCCTGCTGTGGCAGAGGGTGACCCCCATGACTCCAGTTGATGGCTTCATTTCACAAATTAAAAATATCAAGCAAGTGAACAGTTTCAAAGAGCTACAGCAATGCAGGCTAAGGAAACCACTGCAGCTCGGAGTCTGCATTTCCTGTGAAGCAAACAACCCTCTGAAACATTTACCCAGCACCTCAGAGAGCTCCCGCCAACAGGTCTACCTCTTTGGAAAGGTCAGACTTTTTAAAGGTTAATTGTTACCCTTAAGAAAAACCCAAAACAAACGGCATGGCTGCATATTTAATAAGTGTGGGGGACAGCATTTCCCAGAAGCACAATTCCTGATGATGTGATTTAAACAAAGAATGGTCTAGAAATAAAGTGCCCTTGGCATCTTCTGACTTGAGGAAAGTGAGCATGCCATCTGTGGTTTAAGCAGGATTATTATATTAATACTTCTGAAATATCCTCTACCGCCTCCCCTTTCCCCGAAGAAAACATACCCAGCCAGACAGTCATTTGACCATCGCTAAGTCCTTGGTCTTCGCACCGTGGTGGCCGAGCAGCTGAGCACACAGCAACCTTGGCATCTCCCCCTTGGACGGCCTCCTCTCGCCCACTCTTCCTCCCTCAGCCATCTCCTCCACGCCCGGACGGACCAGTCGCCTCTCTGAAGCGAGCTCTCGGTCAGCTCCCTCCTGCTCCCACCGGCGGTGTGCTGAAGGGCTCTCCTGGCTGCCTGCAGGGCAGGTGCCTCCGTGCAATCTGTGAACCACACGGGCGTCTCTCTTTCCCTCAGCTCTGGTTCTGCCCTGTCTCCTCCCTGCCACTGAGCTCCTCCCTCCTCCTGTGCCCGTCTGCCCACTGTTGGGGTTCTCCAGTTGGTTTTCACTCTCACTGTTCTTCTAGGACCCTGTCCACCTGGTGTCGAGTCCTATTGATTTTTTCCCTCCCGCTCTGTCTCAGGATGGTCTCTCCCCATTGTGGTGGCCACCACTCCAGTCCCACCTCTCTCCTGGGTCCCTACAATAGCTTCCCAGCTGTGTCTGTGACAGCTCATCCATTTTGCCCACTGACACAAGACATTTTCCAGAAAATCCATTGTGATTCTGTAAATCCCTTGGTCAAAATTTTCACTGTTTTCGTATTGTCTACAGAAGGAAACTCAGAGTTTCAGCATTCACTACCTTTTTGTCTCATTCATCTCTTACCCCCTTTTCTTTGCAGGAACCTTCGTCACCTCAGAGTGGATGGTCTCTGTTTTCCAAACTGTCAGCTCATGTCTCTCCCTGCCTGCCTTGGCGGCTGCTGTTCACACACCTGGCATGCCCACTGCACCCGCACGGGAGTCTCCCCTCCTTCCAGTGTCAGCCAGATGCCCACCCAACCACGCTTCTCCCGGGCCGTTCCAGCCTGGCGCATTCCTTGGCCGTTATTTCTCCTGCACTGCTGGGTCTTACAGCTATCTGTGTCCGTCGGTTGTCAGTCTGGGTGGGACTGTGGTGTATTTACCTTGTAGCCCCACAGGCAAACTTTCTGAACCTCTGTCTTTTAGCCTGCAGAATGGGGATAATCATTCTTCCAAAATAAGTGTTTGGAGAATGTTAAGTATCAAAAGTAAATATTTATAAGTATATAAAGCACCTAACAGAGTGTCTGGCAAATGGTGGTAAATATACAATCATTGTCTGTAGTAGCTGCAGTCATTTTCAAAGAGAGGGAGAGAAGGGAGAAGAAAAACAGGCAGGAAGGCAGGGAGGGTGGGGTGGGTCAGGAAGCTAATTTCCTAGAACTTCCTTAATGGTTCCTCCCCACTGTCCCACCTCTATGCCTTTATCCACACTCCGGGCTTTTTCTGGAAGCAGTGCCCTGTGCCCAGTGCATTGTGCTTCCTCTCCAGACCCCCTGGCTGGGCTGGCCTCTGAGGGAAGTCAGCAGGGCCTCCCACCCTATGGTGCACGGTCATGCTGGGCCAATGGGGTGTCTTGGGGGCAGAGGGACAGATGGGGTGTCATTCTCAGCTTCCTTCCTGAGAGGCTGCCCAGGCTGGCTACATCCTGGACTAAGGTCTCCCCCACCTACGGGAGCTGTCTCTTGTCTCCTGGGCACCACTCCCTCCCTCTCCCCTTCAGGTAGGGAATGGTGCGAGCTCCTTGTAAGCCATGCCAAGGCGCTGTGCTATTCCCTGACTACAACTGTGTACTCTATTAAACTCTCCTAACACGTCCCGAGTTGAGTATTTCTTCCTTCCGGAACCCTGATGAACATGCTCCACAGATGCCTTGTGGATTAACTCTTGGAAACATTGGCATCAAGCAAAAAAGCCACCCGGGAAAGGATACGTGGGTGAAGTTCAAGAACAGACAAAACTGGTAGAAGATCCACTGTGGTAGAAGTCAGAGCAGCACTGGTTTGGTTTTGGGTTGGGGGTTGGCACGAGGGAACTTCCCGAGGTTTTGGAAATGTTCTGTATCATGGTTGGGGAGGTTGGTATGTGAGCATACGCAATTGTCAAAACTCATGTATACATTTTATTGTGTCTAAAGGATACCCCAATAAAAAGCAAATATATAGGATTACAAAGGAAAGTGATTGTATTGAAATATAGTTGTCAAGATATTAAACACAAGTTTGTGGTATGGAATAAAAAGTATCCTCCCTCTTGCTCAACACACACAGAAAGACACACATCAGAATCCCAGATTCCAAAACCCCAGACATCACCTAAGATCTGGATGAATCTCTAACCTTAGCAACACCTCTGGGTGCAGTGCCCGGTCTTCCAGCCCAGCACTGCGTCCACCGTCCTCTATAGCATGCTGCCACATTGACCTGGAATCATGGCATGCTCAGCTGTCACTGAGCACAGTCCATGCTTTTCGTGCATGATTCTTGGAAACAAGGACACAGGCCCTGGCACACTCCCATGCACAGAGTAGGTACTTAGAGTCTAAAACCAAAAGGCAGCCCTCAGTTAACAAACATGGAATGGAGTCTTGTTCTGGGTAGACAGTGGGTTAGTTACTAGGAGAACCTATTCCTCAATTTAAATCAAATCTCATAAACTCAGAGGTCTCCTTGCCCTTCGGAGGTTTGGATAAACCTGGCTCACCCGCTCCTACCCCGAGGCCCACGGCCTGTGACGGAGCTGGGTGCTCCCAAGTCTGAGGATGTTTTTCTGGCTTTGTTTCTCAGCAGATGCCCCCATCTCTATGTCTATGTCTGCGACTGTCGTCTCAGTAACCCCCGTGATAACTGGATCAGAGGTCTCTGCTGGGTGATTTCCACAGAAAGAGAATATGCACTCCAGCCAAGCACCGTGTGCACTATGCGATGTCGTGAAAGACCCTGGGGCGTCATGGTGGGTGGTTGCCAGCCCCCTGCATGCCTGCTTGTGGTCCGCTGAGCTCCTTAACTTGGATCCCAGCAGGGACCTTCCCTGGCCCGAGCATTCGCTTGAGAAGGGGAATCTATTCCTTATACCGTCCCCCTACCCAATGAGCTCTTCCCACCCACCTTTGAATTTTTTCTCATGAGTCAACCAAGCTAGGCCATTTTGCCATTCATATAATTTCCTGACATTCCAGTAAATAGTTATTTTTTCCATCTCTTACATCTAATGGGGGCTCCAGTGCAGATCATCTCTCCAGGGAACGGCGGAGGAAAAGACGATGAGCAGTGTCCATCTGTGGCCCCTGGCCAACCCCTCCTGACACTGCCTCTTCTGCAGATGATGGGCTGCGCTCTCCTCTGGCACTCTGTTTGGGGAGCTGTCTCTGGGGCACAGCCTGGATAGGGGACATTCTTGTCCCTTCTACATGGGACTTCTCGGACAGGCTGGGCCATTTGTGGCCAGCAGAGGCTGTCAGGCAGCTGGGGGTGCAGATGAAGCCGCTTGAGGCCGTGAGGGTGGCGGGGTGGGCAGCGGAATTCCCGGCTGGAACTTCTGCAATTACTTCCACCCTCAGAGCCACTGCTTACCCACCTGGGCTTATCACTCCTTCCTCTAGGAACTAGGCTCGGGGGGAACTTATACCAACAGGCTTTTCTTCATTTTCCAACCTCAGTTTCTAGAAGCCCCACACAGAACTCAATTTGGTACAATTGGCCCCAAGACGTCCACCCTGAGCCGATGGCCCAACTAATAGAATGCAGCTGCACGTCACAAAATCTCTGGGACACTTTGTATTTTCTTGACTCCCCTCCATGGGTACTTGGGCTCTGATGGGTCCCACAGGGCGCTGCCTGCAAAGTCACGTGCTCACCTGGAGGGGAATGGGTGTAGTATCTCTCCAGAGCCTCTGGATTGTGCTGAAGGTCCCTTCGGACCAGAATTGGGGAACCTAATAATTACCTCTCCCTGTCGGGGGTTCTGCCTGCTGCTGTTGGCAGTTTCCTCACCACCTCGTTCCAGTGGGATCTAATCTTCCAAATTGCCATCAGGAGCTCTGGCATGTGGCCAACTGCCAAAGTCTCGGGGGCTTTACACCTTGGGGTCTCTTCTTCCTGCTGCTGTGTGTTCACAGTGTCATCCACATTCCTGCCTGCTTGCTTGAGTGCTGTTGGCTATTCTGCCCTGGAGACAGAGATTTATGACTTCTGACCTATTATAATTTCTAATTCTGGACCATGCAATTTTTCTATTCATCATCCCTGCTTCCCCACCTCTGAGGCCTGCCTCCCTTGGAACCTCTCCATGGCTCAGAATCCTCCTCTCCAATCTGGCTCTGCTTTCCCACAGATGCCCTATCTGGGCTCACATCCGTGTGAACATGACCAGTGGGTTCCAGCCCACTTGACAGTTGCCCCAGAGCAGGAGGGCAGGCTCTGGGACGTCTGTCCCAGCTGGCAAAGCAGGAGAAAGGCCCTTCTCAATGACCTTGAGTAAGACTTGAGTGTCACAAGAAGCTGCAGTAAACACGCATTGCCAGGGGTGCCTCTGGTTGGCTAATTGACGAGTTTATTTCTTGTCTTGCAATGCCCTGGTCAGGATGACATGGAACACTCTATGTGTTCTGCTCTCTCTACCTGCCTTGACCTGGACACTACTCCTCACACTTTCATGTTGATCTCAGGGTTCTCTCCCTACTGTTCCTTGACCTGAGCACCAAAATGGTCCAGGTAGGAACGCTTCCCTTTCCTCCCTGTAGGCATCCTGAGCTGTAGGTCCACCACTCTGGCAGTCAAGATGTGGGTGTATTTGACTCAGTTTTAGGGTGTAGTTCATCTGTATCTCATTTTGCATGGGGGTCTGTTTTCTCAGCTTTAAGATCTGGGATCAGTGTCCCAGCATTGCCCAGATGTCATTTGGGGCTGTTTTAGATCCCTAATGTTTAGGGAAACATGACTCAAATCTTCAGTTTCATGGACTGTGTACGCCCAGAGCTTTCTACACAATTCCTGTGGATTCCAAACTTGGGTCCTCAGGTTCCCATATGGATTCCTTGGCTGACTTGGATGCAAATTTCTGCCCAATCACTGATTTCCTCCAAAACTTTACTCAAACCAAGCTTGTGTTGTGCCACTTCCTGTGCTTTTTGTTTGTTTGCCTGTGTGTTTTGTTTTTAGTGGGAAGTAGCTATAGAGGCCAGGCAGCTTCCCTGTTTTCCTCTCTCACTTGTGATGAATAGAATTTTCTGTCTTTCCTTAGATAAGTATTTTTAAGTTGGACTTCTCAGCAGTCACAAATATTATCCCAGACTTAATCGAAGACAACATTTCCTGCACGGATAGGTTTGAATTTATAAGCAAGGAGGTCAGTGGTGATTATTTAACAGTAGTTGGTTTAACAGATGTAATCTAAACGTGAATAAGTGAGAACAATGAGAGTTAGGCTACCTATTTCCATATTCACATATGTTTCCACACAAAAAAGCATTTGGCATTTTTTCTCTGCTCCTCACACTTCTTTTTTATTAAAACAATTGCATTCCTAAGTGTTGACTGTATTCAATTGTAAGCAAGATTTAAAATATGCGTTAAACAAATGATATGTTTAAACTGCAATTGGGATTTTGCTTAGTTCAAATTTGCAGCTATTTTTAATCACCACTTAATGCAATTCTAGCTTTAACATTGAGGCATGAATATATTTCCACACATTTCTTATTCTAGGGGTCAGAATGCTTTCTAGGCAATGTTCTTTCCAAACATTCAGCCTTTTGGAAGCCTGGATGTGGTTCTTCATAGGAATTTCTGCTGAAAAACTTATTTAACTTTTAACCTGAGTAATAATAATGACAATGATATCTATTTTGCTTCCTTGACTCTTTTCATGAGACTTAGAATCAAATGTCTGCGAGAGCTTTCTGTTCTTTCCCTAGCTAACAGAACATAGCATTATGGTTTAAAAACATGAAGTCCCACCACTTTTAAAAATCATCTTGTTTAATGGTGTATTGCCGCTTTTATTTCCATTTATCTAAAGATACATTTAGATGTCCACACCATTCTGTCTTCTTTTTTACTCACTTATCCTAAACACATTTCAGTCTTTCTCCAGAGTCTTCATAAATGTAATTCTTAACATCCATACAATAACCTACCACCCTAGCTGCATCTTCAGCAATCAAAACTTTTATTTTCCCTCTGACATCTACAAATGCATTTGCACAAAAAGCTGTTCTTAGTGTATGGTTGCAGGCGAGCTGCCTGGGTCGGGTCCCTGACTTGGCTTCGCAATGGCTCTTTGATTTCATGGAAGTTACTCATCACCCTAATGCTCTCCTCTGTAGAAGGCTGGTGATAATAGTACCCTCCTCCGGGGACGGCTGTGGGGACCAAATGTGTTGTTACCTAGAAAGCCTTTGGATCAGTGCCTGGCACAGACTGAGCCCTCCACAAGTTTGACTGTCATTCTTTTCTCACTCCTATTCTTATTTTTGCAAATGTCCACATTGGAAATTGCCCCTACTTCCCCAGGCTGCCTACAGTTCTGTGCAGGTTGTGCAACATGTGGTCTTAATTCTTTCTACTCTTCACAGTTTATGCAGAATCCCCTGGAAATGCTCTTCTTCTTGACGTAAGTGGCTTTCCAGGTACAGTAAATTAAAGTGTCTTGGTGTGAAGGCCAGCTGGCTACCTTGCCTTAATTACAGGAGTAACAATAGTGTTCTCCAAGAAGGCAGCTATTGCTTTTGACAATTTAGGTGACAAGTGCTTTGTGGAATATGCTTTGTTTGACAACAAGCAATTCTATTTCTTCACAGATGGATGCAGATCAAGAAGCAACTAAGAAATTAGAAAGTTGTGTACGTAGCTGTGTGGAATCACAATGACTGGGTTGTCACAAAACCAACCCAGCTGACTTTCTGCATGAGTTGATCTTCAGCTATTTACTGTTAACTAGTAATCCCTATGACTAGCTACATTGCTTGCTAGTCCCAATTAGACCATTAGGAAGCTTGGCAAGTTGCATTTATGTTCTGTGTCTCCATCTGCCATTCATCAAATGGGAGAAAGAATCGGAACTGCACAAGAATATAAAGCACTTTGAAATGTAAATATAACTGTGGATGCATATGTAAAACAAACCACAAAATATTTTGCAAATATCTTATTAAAACTATGCATTTTCTTTGAAAGGAGATAAAGTTCCAGAGATTATTTTCATTCACATTTTCAGGGCACTTATCTTTCAATTAACATTAGGAACAGCAGTCTTTGTGAATGAAGAAAAGCCTGTTCAGATGTAGGTTTCATTCACATACTAGAGGGGCCCTTGTCTAGGTCTCTGTATAATATGATACTACCCATTATTGTCAAAGATACCTTTAGAGATGCCGTTTCAAAGACCACTTTTGTGAGCACGCGAGACGATCAAGGTCAGACTCACAGACCTTCCTCCACTGTGCACTGGCAAGGCTGTACTTCGGGTAAATTCCATTTCGAGTGAGCAAAGACAAAGAGTATTGCGTGATAGAAAGCGCAGTGGATTTAAAATGAGAAGACCGGCGCTTGCCTTTGGTTTGCCTGAGGAATCATCAACAAATCAAAGGATCTCTCCCTAACGCTTGCTCTTCTGTCTGCTTGCTGATTTTCTCTGAAGTGTACTAGATGCCCCAATTGTCCAGATGCCTACGCACTTCTATTCTGAGTATCACTGGATTCAAATATAACTATTTTGCATTATAACTATAAAAAACTATGAACATAACCTTTTTAGCTAGCTATATTGCTTTCTAGCACTTTTTTGGGATCACAGAGATACACTTTGGTTCACTCTCAGAGATTATCACAGCCCTAGGTTTTTCTTTGCATATTAATTTAACATGAAGCTTTAATTAGAAAAAATCTGATATTTATTAAAGTAGAAATTTTCTTTCGTGTGATAAGATTCTATTAAAGGCAAGAAATTATTCATTTTTAAGGAAAGAAGGATATATTTAAAAAGTACAAGACATACATGGAAACAGTTTGTTGTAGGCCAGTTGTGTCCCCTAAATTCATATGCGGAATTGCTAACTGCCGGAACCTCAGAGTGCGACCTTACTTGGAAATGGGGTTGTTGCAAATGTGATTAGTTATATTAAGATGAGGTTGGACTGGAGTATGGTGGGGCCCTAACCCAATATGACTGGTGTTCTCAGGAAAAGGGAGATTTGGACGCAGACACCCGGGGAGGACACCACGTGAAGATGCAGGCAGCGATCGGGGTGACCTGTCTCTAAGCCAAGGAGCAAAGGTTGCCAGCAGACCACCAGAAGCTACGGGAGAGGCATGGAATAAATTCTCCCTGACGGCCCTCAGAAGAGAGCAATCCTGCCAAAACTTTGACCTTGGACTTCTAGCCCCCAGAACTGTGAGACGATACGTTTCTGTCGTAAAAACCGTAAGGTCCGCAGTAGTTTCTTACAGCAGCCCTGACAAACTAATATAGATTTTGGTAACAAGAAAAGGAGTGTTGCTGTAACAAATACCTAAAAATGTGGAAGTGAATTTGGTAATGGGTAGAAGCTAGAAGAGCCGAGGTGCTTGACAGAAAAAGCCTAGATTGCCTTTACGAGACTGTTGGTAGAAATGTGATTTTTAAAGGTGCTTCTAGTGGGAGCTCAGACAGAAACGACTGACATGCGATTGGAAGCTGCAGGAAAGGAGATCCCTGTACCCACTGGCAGATGACTTGGCTGAATCGTGTTCATCTATTTTATGGAGAGTAGAACTTGTAAGCAATGAACTTGGATATGTAACTGAGGAGATTTCTAAGGAAAATGGTGAAGACGTGGCCTGGCTTCATCTTCCTGCTTTGGGTAAAATGTGAGAGGAGAGAGATGACTTGAAGAAGGAACTTCCCAGCAAGAAGAAATCAGCACTATGTATGTACTCTCTGGACTACTTTGACAGAGTAGGTTTTTGAATGTAGCAAGATAAGTTAACTTGAGTGGTAATATATTTTGGGAAATCAGCTCACTACAAATTGTGACTGTAAACATTGTACTGTAAATGCTTTGTAGTTTTCCCCCAATTAAAAAAAAAAAAGAAAAAAAGAAATCAGTGCTTGGTGATTTAGAAGATTCTCAGCTTATCCTGATTGTGTGCACTGGAAATAGGGCCACAGGTGTGGCTGGAAAACCATTTGCTAAGGAGATCAGCTGTGGCTTGTGGATCCAGTCAACTACCTGGGCAGAGACGCTGCCAGCTCGGCCTGAAGGGGCAGAGGCAGGATGAAACGAGGGCAGGCTGTCTGATTTCTGGGATTCTACAGGCAGGAAATGGGCTGATAGAGCTCTTTGGCTGCATGTGTGTGATCCTTCCAGAAAGGGAATGAATGACCCCAAAGACAAGGCCGCCTCTGCCACTGTGGGCCGAGGGCAGCAGCCTTCAGCTCGGTGTGTGCTGACGCGGCGAGTCAGCACTGGGTCTGCACTCTGCTCTCTTTGCAGGGAGCTCCTAGACTTTACCCTATGTTTGGTATCTGGGTTTTGTCATTGGTTCCCATTGCGTTGGCATCCTTGGTGGAGTTAGGTCATTCCTTTTCACCCCTGTTTGTTCTCTACTTTGTTTCAGTCTTGTGTTGTGACATCGAAAAGTGTTGTTTGTCATAAGAAGGAGAGCCACAGTGCAGAAAGTGGGGAATTTGTGGTTCTCACTGGACTGGTGTCCACTTGGACAAATTTTGCTGGGAGTGACTAGTTGAACTGGCTGAAATTCTCCTTCCATCTCTATTTTCTGTCTTACATGCTTGGCTTTGATCCAGAGAGAATGTTCGTTCTGGTTTTTTGTCTGCTGGGGGCACCGACTGTCAGGCTTGCATCTAGAGGAGGACAGGTCTCGTGCTAGCGGCAGGTAAGGTGCACAAGCACCTAACTACTGACCATGGCCAGCTCTCGTGCGTTTGTCTAAGTCTAAATCCTTGCCTGCGCCAGGAACAACTGCTGCTTCTTCTATGCACTCTCATTGCAATGCTAATTCTTGTGCCCGTCTCTGGGTGGCGCAAATTCATCGAGGGTGATTTGAGCTGTCATTGCACATGCTGGGAAAGACTGGACTGGAACAGAATTGTTCATTTGAGAGGTACCTTGGAGAGAAAGCAGACAAGATTCCCCAGGTCCAATGGGCAGCTGGTTTTGATTGGTATGCAAGGCCTCCAGATGAAATTCTGATTCAGTAATTGCTTCATTAAGAGTCTTTGGCCAAAGCTAATAAGCAATTTGACTAAATTAAACAACAACAAACTAGACTCATTTTCCTACTAAATCTTCCTCCATCTTGTCTTCCAGTTGCTTCCCTATATCCATATATCCCTATATTCCTCTTTCCTCTGATCCTTTGATATCTCTCCTTCCTGACCTCCATCAACTCCTGCCTCATCTTACCCATGCCCAGACTCCCTACCTTTAGCCCAAGACCCCCAAATGCCCATTGCTTCTAAAGTTCCACCCCTCCCATGAGTCAGGCATGCAGGTAATTGTAGAATTTAAGTCTTGGACCTGAGCTGAATTAAGCATTTCTGTAAACTTGAATAAGCCCAGCAACTATCAATAAACAGATTCATAATTATTTTGGCTGCATATGAGCCAGTATTACTTAAGCTGTATCACTTGTATAGGTTGATATATGTTAGGCAAACACGTGGGGCAGAACTCAGGGGCTAAATCCTGTTGATTTGGGGTTGATTAGAATGACCTGGAAAGGAACTCACAGGGTGCCTCTTGCTACAATAAATTCACAGGGGGAAAAAAGCCAGAAAAATAGGTTAAAATCTCCTAAAAGCTATATCTGAACTATTTCTAGTAAAAATTGTTTGGATCATAATTAAATCATGAAAACAAAGAAAAGATGCAACTATAGGAGATTTTCAGGATAGGCAAGAGAATGTCCTCTGATGATATTCAGGAGTTAAAGAAAGCACTGATGTAACAGTGGCCATTTCACTTTGTCATTGGAATTAAATCTGAACCTGGAGAGCTATTTAAAAAACAGAAATTATACTGGGAAATAGCCTCTTTACTTGAACTACAACACCTGGAAAAATATTTTGAAAGAGTTTTAGAATAAATATGAAACAAAACCAAAAATAAATTTATGCCCAGCAGATCAGACAGCTAGGTGGCCCACTTCCCAATCAATTACCTACTGACAAGGACACTTATCGGTATTGTAAACAGAAGGGACACTGGAAAAAAGATAGTCTCATCTTGCAAAGGAAAAATAAGACAAAGAAAAATATTTCAATTAAGATCAGTGAGGGTGATCCAAGGGAGGAAAGAGGAAGCACTATCCTGCCTTATCCCTAAACACTTGAGGTAAATTAACTCTGCCTTACTCCTAAACACTTAAGGTGAATTAACTATAAATATCGATGGTCGGCCTCCTCAGTTCCTGGTAGATATGGTGCTACTCTTTCCACATTAAACCCTGACACCTATGTTCAAGTTCTTCCTCAGTGTAAACATACCAGACAGGTGGTAGATAGTGAAAATAACCTACAGCTTCCCCCCAGCTCCCAGTTCTTGTTGGTAACACTATTTTTGACTAAAAAATATTTCTTTCTGCTCTGCAAATTTAACAGGGAGATATTTACTTTGCAAATGGAATTGCAATATGACATGCACACCAGTGGGACTGTTACTTGAGGTTTTAGAGGAATTTTTTACTTATAAGTAGGTGGTTTTGGATCTGGATAGACCTTTGCCTTCTCTATTATGTTTGATGAATACCCCAAATAAAGATCTTGACACCATATATGACATTCTATGGGCTAAAAATTCCACTGAAATAGAAAAAGTAATTGGAGCAGAACCTGCTAAAGTTCAGATAGATCTTACCAAACTTGCAATTATTTCCACACTAGTCCTTGAGGCGAGAAGCAAAACAAGGAGTCAAACCCATAGTTTAAAGCTCTGTACCCAAACAAAGACTTTCTCATACCCCAAACTACCCCTTATAATAAATATTCTCATCCTGCTGGTAAAGATACCAAGTGCACAAGAATATTGATTTGTTGGAGACATCAAGGCCACCAACAACATTGTTTTCCCTCACTTTGCCGTGGTATCTACCCAAACACCAGTGATGTCATCTGTTCTGTCTGAAGCCACTTGCTTCACTGCAGTGTACCTTGCTCTGTATTTTTCAATGTTTGTCTAGACCAGAGTAGTCAATACCTTTTTGCCTTCACTTGGGGAGGACAGTGATACACCTGGACAATCACGCTTCAGAGGTTAAGAAAAAGTTATATTTTTCCTAAGTTTGAAAGCCTTAAAATATCTACATTTCCCTTCTGATTCACGTTGCCAATCCCTGCTGCAACACCCTAAATCCCGCCACTCTCCTGCTTTTATCAGAAGAAGAGAAACCTCATTGGCACACCCTGCACTCAGGTTTAATAGAGACTCCCGTGGAGCACCATGACCTAGCACTACTGCTGGGTGGATCATGCAAAACTGGGAGTTATTAAGCAGAACATGCCATCACCAATTTAAGCCGTCCTTTAGAATGTAGCCCTCTGCCTGAGGTAAAATCAACCCAGATGGCAGAACTCACTGCACTTACCAGAGCTTGTCAGCTAGCCAAAGAACAAAGAGTAAACTCACACAGTCACCCCTCCGTATGTGTGGATTCTGCATCCCTGGATTCAACCAAATGTGCACTTAAAATATTCAGAAGAAAAATCCACAAAGTTCCAAAAAGCAAAACTTGAATTTTCCACGTGCTGAGTACTACATTGAATCCATGTGAAGCAGAAGTGATGTGTAGGCATTGTGTTAGGTGCTGCAAGTAACCTGGAGATGATTTAACATATGCGAGAGGATGCACGTGAGTTATGAGCAAATACTACGCCATTTTAGATAAGGGACGTGAGCATCCGTGAGTTTTGGATTAGTGCCTCATAGAGGGCTAGAGGGAACTACCTTAGCCCGTTTTTTTGCCAGTCCATCCCTTCTTCCATGTGAAAACATAGCGTTTGTCCCCTCTCCAGAGGACACAGCAACAAGGTACCATCTTGGATAGGAGGATTGGAATCCTCTCAGGGCACTGAATCTGCCAGTGCCTTAATCTTGGAGTTCCTAGCCTCCAGAACTGTGAGAAATTCATTTCTACTATTTATAAATTACCTAGTCTGTGGTATTGTCACAGTAGTGCACTCAGACTAAGACAGGACCATTTCATGTAATGTTACCAACAATAACAACAAAAATATAGCAGTGAGCTTCAGGGAGTCAATCCTTGAGTTGACTTCCCCATAACTAAACAACTAAAAAATCAATTCAGAATACCACACAATTATAAAGCTCCTCCAATAAGGGACCCCAAACTATGGATTCTTAGAGATCTGCTAGAGAGAGCTGATCTTCAGAAGTAGACAGCTGACCTTTGACAGGCATATGACTTCAGATAGTGGAAATCAAGAATTTGGACCAGGACCTCTGTCTGATTCCTGTTTTGGTTTTCATCTGCTTGCTTAATTTTTTTTTACTTAAATAGTTTTTTTTCTTTATACCTCTGGTTGTTGTTGACCCACGTTGGCTCCTTTTCTCTTTTCTTTCTTTATTATGACTGTTATAGCCGAACCTACTCATGCTGACCATTCTTAGATTATTCAAGACAGTACCCACTGCCCTAGACTTCTTGGACTTCTGGATGTGCCGTGTGTCCGCAGACACCCATGACAAAAACCTCTGGGTAATTCGGGTCTCATCAAATAAGACCATGGGCCATGATAGCCAATGGCATTTCCACTTGCACCTACATGGACAATTGATCCTAAACAAGTCGACTTGTGACTTTGCTAGTGTCCCTCTCTCCAAGAAATATAATTAACAACTTATGGCTCAGACCGTAGACGGCTCCAAATTTGAATCCAACAACTTTTGTAGGGTGATGGGTCAAATTCTGACTACCTGGAAGAGGCTGTTAGAGATCCAGATGTCTTCCAGCTAAGGTCAAGCCTTCGTTCCAACATCAGGTCATGAGCGTCTCCTTCTTTCCTGATCTCTGTGTGCCCCTACTGTATACTCTTTCCTTTACAACGAAGATGCCTGGGCCTGTTTGCCTCAGCTTAACACTACAGGCACTTCAGAAA
Source organism: Lepilemur ruficaudatus (assembly GCA_963574885.1). Taxonomy (NCBI): domain Eukaryota; kingdom Metazoa; phylum Chordata; class Mammalia; order Primates; family Lepilemuridae; genus Lepilemur; species Lepilemur ruficaudatus. Next base: position 57,310 of record CAUYRT010051284.1, read on the forward strand.
TAGTAGTCTAAGATTTGTCTGTACACAGAGGTCCCACTTCTATACATCATCAAGAACAGAAATTCTGATTCACATGTGGATTCAGAAAAAAAGCCAATCTTGATGATTCAGGCCCTCTACTTGGAGGAATTACTGACTCAGTGTTTATGTGAATAATCAGAGCAGTATTTCCAATAACCTTGCAGAGGTTATTAATGATAACACCTCTGCCTAGGTGGACTACAGATTAGTCTTGACTCATTGGCATGAGTAGGGATAGACCATTACATGGCTCTAGTTCTCCTGCTGACTAGTTGTGGCAGTGTCTGCGCCATTGCTAAATACCTCCTGCTGTACTTGGATCAATGCAACAGATGAGGTGGGACAGGCTATACACTGCATAAAGAAAGAGCTACTGGGCTCTCTAAGGTTGATCTTCATGGCTTGTATGGGATTTATTCTTGGTCTGGGTTGGACAATTGAGTTTCCTTGTTCTGAAGCATCTCACAGAGACTGTCAATTGTTCTTGTTTTGGTCACGTAGTCATGATGCTGGTCTGTTACATTCTCTACAGCGTCTTAATGCTTTTGTGCAGCTGTTCTCCTGTCATAGGGTCACCATGATGACCCAACAGCAAAATGGTTAGAAGCTCTCACGATGCAGTTGCCTATGGAGACAACTGTCCGATCCAGGAGTGGTGAAGATCTAGATCTTTATCTTTCTGGAACTGGTCAGCCTCTTGCAAGGGAGACATTGATCACAGGAAGGTTCTGGGAGACTCAATATACAAATGATCAATCAACAGGCCATGTATGGCAATAGAACTCTGGCTCACATCAGCAGCAACTGGTCCGGGAAGTGAAACCACAACCTCTGCAGCAATTGACCCAGAAGGGTCAAGACTTGGTCAATGACAGGCAGCATCACTCATTTTTGTCCCCACCCCAACCTGCTTACTCTGGATTAACCAGAGAAAGCCAAGTATGCTCTCCAAGCCAATTACATAGGATGCTTCACCTTCAGTTAGTGACCTCTACTGCCTATGCCAACAACCTGGAGTCAGTGATACCTGAAGACTTTCCTTTTTTTTCATGATGGAGTTTCTCTGCTGACTCCCTTGCTATAGCCATCTCTGAATAAACAGATTGTGTTTGTTCTCAGTTGCATGGTCTTTATTTCTTTCCATGTTTCTTAGCAAAAAAGAGTAAAGGGCAATCTTGCTAATTAAGAATTATGTGCATATGGGGAGGAGATTCTGGGAAGGGAAGGGAAGGGAAGAAAAGGTTAATTTAATTCAGTACAAGGGTGAAATAGAGAGTATCTTCAGAGTTGCAGTTTTTTAAAACTTTCAGGTAATAACCTTTTTCTGGTGCAGTGTCTCACACATGGCAAACAACTAATAAAAGTCTGTTGAATGAATGAGTAGACCAAGTTTGTTCTCCCCTCCTCCAATCTCCCGCAACAATGTCCTCAGAGCTCCTACTGTCTGAGGGAGATTCCTGGGCTGGACGGCGGGCCCTGGAGCAGAAATGTGATTAGTGGAAATTTGTTTAGTTCTTGCTCTTCCAACCTTTCTTTTGGTACTAATATTAGGTTCTATTGTTCTAGTACCCCTGGGTTCAAAAACATTACTATTTTATGTTAGATTTCTTTTATTCAAGAGAAAGACCCTGTATGTTTACAAGAGCAGAAGTGATTTACAGTATTTTATTCCCAGGAAATTATGCAAGTACTATTTCCAAATTGTTGAAGTTCTTTTGTTGGGGTTTTACAGGATACATAATTTATTCCTATAGAAAATGATTATAAGACCCTAAAGTAAGTTTCAGTAAATTAAGCAAAGGTAAAGCATTCATGAAAGTTATAACTTTACATCAAAATATGTCCATGGGTACGGTCAATCTGGTTGGACTCACCTGTACTCCAAGTCAAGGGCTCCAGGCAGGTGTGCTGTGCACAAACCCACTGGGGACTTGTTTATAACTTTTTCCTCCCCCCACCTCCGGCTTTTCCCTCTACTCATTCCATTCCTCATTTTTTCTTGTGACAGTTTTCTTACCAACTCCAAAGTTTTAATGTAAGTTGTAGCACACTATAATGTGTGCACGTACGCTTCCACAGACACACACACACACATACTTTTTTTTTCCCCCCCTAAATGGAGGTCGCTTCCTTTGTGATGCTGTCCCTGGCTTTTCTGGCTTTGATCCACTCCTTCTGTGACTTACTTTTGTCACACCCTGCACCTCTGTCTCTTATTACTTGTCCCGGTGGCAATTTTATACTTATGTTTCGGTGGTCTGATTAACTTTTGTCTCCTTCAGTAGGGTGGGAATTATGTCTACTTTTGTTCATGATCTAACGCCTTGTGTGGCACATAGTGGTGGTTCAATAAATCATTACTGAATTAATCAAATGAAAGTGTTGCCATCATCTAATTATGGTATTTCTCTATTTTCACATCTCTTTCCTCATTAGACAACACTTATTTCTTAGAATTCAGGGTTGAGCCTCATGCACATTGGATGCTTAATAAACATCCGTTGTTGAAATGAGTGGATTGTATCTGTCCAGTGTCATTGCACCATCCCTGGGGGAGTGAGAGCCAAAAGCCTACCAGCGTCCCTGACCGAGAAGAAACATGAGAAATTACAAAGGAAAGACGAGGCTGCATCAGAGCAGCCTGCTTTATTTCTTGCAGAAGATGAGTGATAAATGAAGGGTTAATTCTCCACCTGAAGTGGCATTTGGATTTATTGTCATTTTGGTTTCTGTGGCTATTTGATAAATAACTAGTCAGTCAGTTGAGGAACTGGAAAAATATCCATTATAATGTAGTGAAAAAGTTGGTCTGAGAATTAGAGACCTGGCTTCTGCTTTCTATTTTGTCTTTAGCTAAAGAGAAGCAAAGCTGTTTTACCCTCTGGACTTCAAAATTCTCATGTTAAATAAAGATTTTGGGACAAAAAGTGTCTTAAATTTCTAACCCTAAAATTCTGTGTCTTGTAAAATAAGACAAGGTACAACATTTGAATTTTTTAATTATTTTAATTATTTCAGCCACATATTCTTGCAAGTTTAGTCTCATATTCTGAAGAAGTGGAGCACTTATATGACCAATATAACTTAAATACAATCAAATTCTCTATGTATTTTTATACCCAACTTGTCTTCTCAGGCTAACTTACCACAGAGTTCTTGTTTTTCATGAACATATTTGTCAACTAATTGTACATGGCCTGAATTCTCTAATTATTTATATATGATGTGTGTATTATGAATTATTTTCTCTCACTCATTAGGGAGTCATGGTGGTGTAGTAGACGGGCCGGTGTGTCAGATGCACCTGGGTCCGAATCTCAGCTGCAGCACTCACCAGCTGTCTCAGCATAGCAGTTTACTTCATTGACTTTAAATCCCCATTTATTCCTCATAATATGATTTTGTGCAGGTATGATCAGATAATGATTATATCTACATAACATCATAGTCTTTGTAAGGATTGCAAGCTTTCATACAGAGCAGGAGTGCATGGACCTGACTGAGCTCCTGTTAAGTTCCTGGCACTGTGGGAAGGTGTCCCACCAGCTGGGTCCTTCGCCTTTGCTGCGCTCCATAAGCTTCCTGAAGCAAGCATCTCTTTCTTCTCTGCAAACTCCATACCTCGATAAGCAGCAATTGTCAAAGTAGGAGCTTAATGTAGGCTGATGGTTGGAGTGAAAGACTGCTCACTATTGAGGAGGAACACAGCCTGAAGAATGCTTTCTTTGGGTAAATAGTAAATGCTTTACCTTTGGGTAAAGGGAAGCAGAAGGGGATTAAGCCAATAAAATGTAACGTCATGGGGGCCACACAGAAGATGGGAGACTTCACGTGCCAGGTGAAATACAGTAGTGGCTGTGCTCTCAGGCTAGACTGAAAAACTATTATCCCGTTAAAATGCCTCTCCTCTGGCTCCTCTGCAAGGTGGCAAAGTTGTAAAAGTGTTGTGCATTATTTCCTGGTAAATCACAATGGAAATGCTGTGGAATTGTGCATGAGAACTTAAAGGGTTCATTATGGTTTATTCCATTACGATAAACACCAAAGAAAGTAATAATGGTATGCCATTTATTATGTAGTATTGTCAACCTTTTTATATGTTAAATGGAAGCGCCACAGGCTTTCCAATAGTATATAGGCCATAAAACCTTTACACAATAATGTTTAACTGTATCTGAAACAGTGGAATCTTCTAGTGGTTGCATAAGTGGTCTGGTTCTTAAATCTTCTCTGAGAGAATATCAGAAGTGCAGCAAAAGACTTCTGGGACATTCTTTTTCAGAACAGGTTGGGTACAATTTATAAGGCTTCATTCTGGTCATGTATGATAGCATGTGTACCTGAGCAGGCATGATGACACCAGGTATTTCCAGTTAACACTCCAAACAAAAGGAAGGTTGGAGAAGTTGGGACTAAGGTACAAAAATTGCTAAAAATCTGAACTTTCTTATTTTGTTCTGCTTTAACCATGTCTCAAGCCAAATTTATTTTTTAGTTAACACCTAGAAAACAAATATTAGTGTGTTGAAAAGGAATAGATAAGAAATGTTGAAATATTTTCCATAATGAACCTGAAATGAGCATATGTTTAGTGCATGCAAGTGACAGTCACTGACATCCTCCGCCACCACCCTTGAGTTCCCTCCCTCCTCTGGTTTTCTCCTTCCTTTTTCTGTCTTCCTCTTTGTTTTCATTTTTTCTTTTCTGCAAGTTTGAGATACATTTTCTCCTTGTCAAATGAATTGGCTTCTCATAAAATATAACAGTCCTTAGGCAGAAAGGAATTTCAGGATATCATCAGATCTAAGCCCAGAGTTTCAGATTTAATTGCCTTTGAAAGGCCACGTAGATGCTCGTTGATACACTCCTAAGCCTTACTGCCTCACTCTCGGCATAAGTAGTAATGAGGAGAGGTAAATTTCTGCAGGGGAGAACACCTACAGAAATTACCTTGCTTTAGGTTACAGGGTCGGGTCCATCTCTGGAGCTACAGAGGGAGATTCAGTTCCAATTCTCCATGCATGTATGAAGCTATCAGCACATATAATGGTCTTGGGATTCCATAGCCTTGGGTGTTAATACATGGAGTGACGTCTTATTATAAACCATAATTTACTGTCTGTACTTCCTCCTAATATCATGAATACTGATTAGTGGGGGCACAGCAATGCAATGTAGAATATGATTCCAACAGAGTAGTTTCCGAGGAAAATTGCAACATGTCATGCTATACCATGCCTAATACATTAAACTGTGCGTGTATCAAATGAAAAATTCTGTTGTGAGAAATGAACAAGAATTTATAGAGAACTTGGCTGGTGCAATGAGCAAAGATTTTCAAAATAAGGAGTTGAAAGTTTCCTTTTGGCCTGTGAACTCTTGCAGTTTTCAATCAAAATGAGTCCAAGTGGAACCTGGCAGAGCAGCAATGGCTCATTTAAATCAGAGAAATGGTACAATAGCTTACATATCTGGTCAGTTTTTAAGCACCAGAAACAGGAATTCCTTTTGCTATGCAATAGCAGAACAGTTTGTTTTTTATGTAAACACATTCACCAATTCCAATGGAATAGACGGTTCTTGTCTGAAGATGGGTTAGGGTTATTTCAACTTAAAAAAATACCAGAAGATGGTTTTTGTAAAAGTTGCTATAGGGAAATTTCTGATGACCCAATCCTCTGTGATCTGAGTCCCCATCAGTCCCAGCTACCTTGGGCGTACAGATATCAGAGATGGGAAAGCGGCAAAGCCAGGCTGAAAATTAACATTGACCTTTTTGTGCTGTGTGTGGAGCTGAGATGTATTGTTCCTGTATTAATTCCTATGACATATTTCTTTTAGGCTATGGTGGCCACAGACTCTTTTATAACTTAAAAGGAACCTAGTTATACTCTCATGATATCAGATGTGTGTAATGGAAACGTTGGGACAAATTGGTCAAGGGAAAGGGGGTGTTATTTTTAAAGAGGGGTCTGCATGGGCAGTGGAATGAGCACAGGCTTTGACGCTGGCCAGGGCGACCCGAGAGCTCACTGTTCTTGGGAGGGGAGATGGATTGTTTGTCCACTCTGAGCTGCATTTTCCATATTTGTTAAAGGAGCAAAAATCCCTTGTGGTTAGAGATAATGTAGGAAAAAGGGGACATAGTAGGTAATCAATAAGTTGCAGTTATAATAATTAAGAAAATATTTTCCTGGTAAATACAGAGTATTAACTAAATTACAGGGGCAAGTTGAAATTGCATAAGCTACCTAGGTGATGGTATTTACGTGCGATCGATTTGGTCTTTTAAATAACGCTTACCAATAAAAAGAGCCTTTTCTTTACAGTGAATAACTTAGCAAGGCAAAGCTTAGCCAGAGTCCATCCACATGTATTTGACAATCCTTTATAATTTTGAGCACGCTTAGACCTAGTTAGGAAAGAGACAAGAAGCGCTGGAGTCCAGCTGCCCGGCTCCGCCCCACCTCCGCCTGGCCACAGGTCTTCATCTGCATGGTGAGGATGATCACAGCACAGATTTCGTAAGATTGCAGTTGGGGTTAGACATAATCCACTCAGAGGAGGTAGAGTTAGGAAGTGCTCAATAGACTCTTATTATTTTAAGTGTTTTTAGTCCGCGTTAGAGAGATTTGGGCAATAATAGGAAGTTAGAAGAGTCTGCCCTGATAATGTGGGCTTGTCTTTGTGTCTTGGGGGCAGTTTATGAGATAACCGGCCAATAAGAGAGATGGACAGCTGTTAAATTTAACTTTTTATTATTGTATGCAAACTGAAAAATATCAAGATATTGTGATCTCTGCCCCTGTCCAATGTCTTTAATATTAGAAAGGTGATATTTGGATGTTTTGTCAGATATAAAGACTGGTTTTTCAATGATTGAGGGAGTCTAAGAACTGATTGAATAGAAACACACAACTTTCACTATGTAAAAAATTAAGTTGGCTTGATATACCAAGGGTGACACTTCAATGAGCCAAGGCTGAAGTCAAGATAGGCTCTTAAAGCAGAGAAAAATCAAGCCAACGCAATCAACGTTTTGCTGGCATCCTTGACTTCTGCAATCCTGCCAGACTCCTCAGTAACTCACGTACATGAGTCTTCCCCCTTGAGAGTTCAGACAGGATGTGTTCTCACTAAAGATAAAGATAAAAAGATTAGTACTCACTGGAGAAAATGTTTCATGGATACCTTCAATTTAATCTCTGTAGTTTATAACTATATATTTAATTTCCTCCCACAGAACCTAGTGAAGGACTACAATGCCATGGAGTGCCACAGGCATTTTATGACATGAGGAGCCCATGGGATAAAGGGACAAAAGGGGAAAGCCTACGGAGTAGAAGGCAACTTCACTAACATCTTTAATTTTTTTAAAAAATGGTCTCCATTCCAGTGTTTAGTGGTCTAGCATTTTCAGTAAATCCCTAGGAAACTTGAAGAATACTGCAACAGCAAAAATATTTAAGAAAAGAGACATTCTATTTTGTAAAGATGAACATACAGCCTTGCTTGTTCCTGTCAGTCCTCGGCTCTACCTATTGCTGTCACCCAGTACGTGTTCCCGACTTGACCTTTGTCTGTGCTGTCCTTATCCCCATGAGAGGTGGACTCTATATCCTTATACCTCCGTGAAGCCTTCTACTAACCATTTATCAGGGAAAAAAAAAAAACTGGCCCCCCAAACCGTCTGTATGTTTCAATCTTCTTATTTTTAACCTGTTAGACTCATAGAACTTACACTGAAGCCTATTTCCTGTGCCTGCCCTCTGCCTGGACTCCTCCCCTTGTTGACTTGTAAGTCTATCTGATGCTGAAGGGTCCACAGAGATTGCAAGGATTTTCCATTCTGTGGTGACTGCTGGAATGTATAATGGAAGTTTATTATATGTCAATGGTGGAAGAGATATCTTGTTTTTTATAATGGGATTAATCATGATAGCTTTGAAATTGAAGACCATAACACACAAAGTATATAATTCATTTTTTGTGGCTTACTAAAAATAGCTATTAATGGACACTGTATCCCCTTTTTTCATTTTACTCTTCTCCTTTTTTTTTACTTTATTTCATACGTCTCCATGGAAATACTAAATATTAATGGGAAAAAATGGTATTGGTTTTCTTAGAGACAATGAAATTTTAATTTTTATAATAAATAAAGGGGGAAATAAGTTCATGAAACAAAGAGCTGTTAGGAACCTAATTTCAAAGGATTTTTGTTCCCTGTTCCATGATACAGCAGTTTGCATACGCATATACAAAGATGATATAATCCTAGATTGTTGTTTTGTTCTAATTTTCACAGGGAAAAAAGTGATCATTTTTAGCGAATTAAATGTTGGTTGAATAAATCTACATATATGATCAAACTGATTGAAATATTATGAAATTAATGATTCTCCCTCATTCTAAAGCCTAAGATAATTATATAGGAAAGTAATTCCTGCACAGGCACCGTGAAAATTTAGCTTCTCTCCAAGCTCGGTGCCTAATCCCATTCAAAAGTGACCACTTGGAATGGGGTCTTGTGGACACCCAGAAATAGTCCCTGCATGTGCACACATAAACACACAAGTGTGTATTTTATATGTCCTCTTTTTGGGGACAGAGATAAAAAATTATAAACAAATATTAGTTGCACACCATGCTTTCTGAAAAAATTATAATATGATTATATAGTATAAACTATGTATGTTGTATATACTGTATAATGGGTTGTCAAATTATGGCTACAGACCAACTGCCTGTTTTTCTCAATAAAGTTTTATTGGAACACAGCTACTTCCATTTATTTAGGTGTTTTCTGTGGCTGCTTTCCCACTACAATGGCAGGGTTGGGTGGCTGCGGCAGAGAGAGATTGTGTGACTCACAAGCCTGAAATCTTTACTGTCTGGACCTTTAAGAAACTGCTGATCCCTGCAATATACAGTCCTCCCTCAGGCCTGGTTGCAGGACACCATCGTTCCCACATGCCAAATTTCATGCATGCTCAAGTTTCCCAGTGGGCACTGGGGAACCCGGGGATATGGACAGTAGACCCTCAGTGTATGCAGGTTTTGCATCCTGCACGTTGGGTTGAACAAATCCACATGTAAGTGGACCTGACAGTTCCAACCTGTGTTGTTCAAGGGTGAATTATAATATGGCATGATATGATACGAAGTACGATGTATAGAAAAGTGCACAGAAACGTACAGCTTGATGAACGTTAATAAACAGAACATACCCGGATCACCAGCATCCAGACCAAGAAACAGTCTTGCTGACGTGCTCTTGTGCCTACTATCAATACGCACAGTATTTTTTTAACTGTCCTGTAGCATTTCATTGTTTGAATGTGCCTTAATTTGTTAAGCCGTATCCTGATTCATGGGCACTTAGGGATTTTTTTTTGTTGCAAACAATGCTGCATTTAGCATCTTTGTATGTGTTTTCCTGTATTTTAGGGTTGTATAAATAGGATAATTTACTAGAAGCAGAATTGTGGAGTCAAACAGAAAATGGGCATTTTAAATTATAACCATTGCCATATTACACTCCAAAGAGGTTGTATCACTTTCATACTGTACACCAGGGTATCAGAATGCCTTCTACACTAGATTAGCAAATAGTTTCATATCTGCTTTCTGATATTTGGAAATTATATTTCATTTTAAACTTAATGTTTATTATTATAATTTGGAATGAAATTATGCATTCTTTCATTTGTTATAAATAATTCTATTTCTTTTGGGGGGATAGTTTTATGACAACTTTTTCAAATTTTTCCAAAGTAATTGGTCTACTAGATGTTCTGTATTTTGTCAGGGAGAATTGTTTAATTTATATCAATAGTTTCTTAGGTTAACACTTACTGTATTCATTCTGCAAACATTTTTATGTAGGGACAGACAACCCCTCTGTTTATAATTATTATAATTTCCTTCTGTATATGTGACTATTTCTCAATTCTCATTTGTAGTGCTGTAAATTTATTCTTTTCTTTTTTGTTTCTTTATGCATATTTTTTCCCCAAGAAAAAAATCTCTTGGATCCATTTACTTGTTTAATCGTTTAACCCCTTCCTCCCCCCTCCCACCTGCCCGATGCCTGATGAATGTTATTACTACATGTGCACTTAAGTGTTGATCAGTTAAAACCAATCTGATGCTGAGTTACATGTGGTGTTTGTTTATCCATTCTTGGGATACTTCACTTGGTAGAATGGGCTCCAGCTCTATCCAGGATAATACAAGAGGTGCTATATCGCCATTGTTTTTCATGGCAGAGTAGAACTCCATGGTACACATAAACCACATTTTATTAATCCACTCATGTATTGATGGGCACTTGGGTTCTTTTCCGCATCTTTGCAATTGTGAATTGTGCTGCTATCAACATTCAAGTGCAAATGTCTTTTTTTATAGAATGTCTTTTGTTCTTTTGAGTATATGTCTAGTAATCGGATTGCTGGATCAAATGATAGTTCTACTTGCATCTCTTTGAGGTATCTCCATAATGCTTTCCACAGAGGTTGTACTAGTTTAGAGTCCCACCAGCAGTGTATGAGTCTTCTTATCTCTCCGCAACCACACCGACATTTATTGTTTTGTGACATTTTGATACAGGCCATTCTCATTGGGGATAAGTGATACCTCATTGTGGTTTTGATTTGCATTTCCCTGATGATTAGCGATGTTGAGCATCTTTTCATATTTGTTAGTTATTAGTCTGTCTTCTTTCGAAAAGTTTCTGTTCATGTCCTTTGCCCACTTTTTAATGGGGCTGTTTGATTTTTTTTCTTGCTGATTTTCCTGAGTTCTATATAGATTCTAGTTATCAGCTATTTACTGGATGTGTAGCATGTGAATATTTTCTCCCATTCTGTAGGTTGTCTGGTTGCTCTCATGATAGTTTCCTTGGCTGTGCAGAAGCTTTTTAATTTGATCAGGTCCCATTTATTTATTTTTGTTGTTTCTGCGATTGCCGTTGGGGTCTTCTTCATAAATTCTTTGCCTAGGCAAATGTCTACAAGAGTTTTTCCAATGTTTTCTTCTAGAATTCTTATAGTTTCACACCTTAGGTTTAAATCCGTTATCCACCGTGAATTGATTTTTGTGAGAGTTGAGATGTGCGGATCCTGTCTCAGTCTTCTACATGTGGCTATCCAGTTTTCCCAGCACCATTTATTGAATAAGGATTCTTTTCCAGGTGTATGTCTTTGTCTGCTTTGTTAAAGATCGGATGGCTGTATGAGGATGGTTTTATATCTGTGTTCTCAGTTCTGTTCCATTTGTCTATGTCTGTTCTTTTGCCAGTACCATACTGTTTTGGTTACCATAGCCTTGTAGTGTAGCTTGAAATCTGGTAAATTGATGCCTCCCAATTTGTTCTTTTTGCTTAAGATTGCTTTTGCTATACGGGGTCTTCTCTGGTTCCATACGAAGCGTAGAATTATTTTTTCTATATCTGTGAAAAATGATGTTAGTATTTTAATAGGGATTGCATTGAATCACTTTGGGTAGTATAGACATTTTAACAATGTTGATTCTGCCTACCCATGAGCATGGTATGGTTTTCCACCTGTTTATGTCCTCTGCTATTTCCTTCCTTAGTGTTTAGTAGTTCTCCCTGTAGAGGTCTTTTACCTCCTGAGTTAAATATATTCCTAGGTACTTTATTGTCTTTGTTGCTGTTGTGAAGGGTATTGAGTGTTTTATTTGGTTCAGTTTGACTGTTATTGACATATAGGAATGCTACTGATTTCTGTATATTGATTTTTTAACCTGAGATTTTGCTGAATTTGTTTATCAATTCCAGTAGTCTCATGGCAGAATCTTTGGAGTTCATCATTTTCTTTTGTTCTACCAATTTGTTGCTTTAATTTTTCCAAATTACTTTCTACAAACTGTTTTCTTTGGATTATGTTGCTGTTTATTTCTTCATCTTTTTAATTTTAATGATAAACTCAATTATTTTAATTACTTTCTATTTAGAAATTTAATATTTAAAGCTATGAAATTTACCACCAATACTGCTAGCTAGCTGCAGCACTAAAAGTCTCATACTTAGAATTATCAATACTGATATTTTCTAGATATTTTACAATTTGACTTTTGATTTTCTCTTTCAGCTCAAGATTATTTCTAAAAAAAGTTGTCAGAAACTATATGTGGTTTGACATTTTTGTTGTCTATTTGCACTAGTAACTTCTAAATTTTTATAATGGTAGGTCAGAGAATATCAGCTAATTTGTGGGTTGTATTGAAGCTTTGTTGGTGCAAAATATATGGCCAGTTAAAATAATATTCTACAGGCATCTGAAAAGGTTATATGCTCTAGTTTCATGATGTAGAATTTGATATATCTATTAAATCTAATGTATGAATCAAGTAATTTAGAGCTATAATAGTTTATTTTGTTCTACTTTATTTTTGATGGCCAGAGACCAATGAGTAAGTACACCATACTGGTTCTGTGTTTGCATCTCTCTGCCTTGTTCTTGCTTCTTAAATGTTGACGTCTCCGTGTGTGAAGACTTATAACAGACCGTGTTGTGGATTGTGCCTTCTCCCATTGCTAAGCACACGCATTTCATTTACTGCCTTACGTTGTTTTGCATTCAGTTAGCACTAATATTAATAGTTAATGCCTGATTTCTTTTTGTTTCCATTTGCTTGTATCATATTATTGCCTATCACTTTTCTTTCAAAATTTGAGCCTTTTATTTGTGTCTCTTATTTATAGCATGTGGGTGGATTTTATGTTTTATGAAGTCTGAGAAATATTTTCTTTTAAAAGATGAGTTCATCTTATTAACATTTATTTATATGACAGTTATATTTGAGGCGTTCTTCTTTTAGCCTCTATTTTTACTTCATTTTCTGCATTTTGGTACATATTTTGTGAATGTGCTTGTATTTTTCAGTATTACCCATTGAATCTATGGTACAAGAAATGGGCTAATCAACAACTTACCTATCCTCTTACTTTCTTCCAAAAGCTGAATTAGTATGTGCACTTTCAGCATCCTCTAATAATTGTACCCAAATTTCACCAAATTGTTACATCTAGCTTTTATAGACTGTGGGTTGGGGTTACAGCTGTTTCAAGGGCTACTTTTTACATATATACATTATATGTGTGTATGTTATCAGAATAAAAATTACAATTTATATAGGTATAAAGCTTTACATAGTTTTATATTATGTAAGTATTTTATATGTTTTGTGTATATGCAGTATATTTTATATCATATAAAAATATATATTATGTACAACACTCTCTTTTATATATTTTTTGTTTGTGGTAAGATACACATAACAATTTTAACCATTTTAAGTGTACAATTTGACGGCATTTTGGACATTCACAGTGTGGCACGACCCTCCCCACTGACTAGATCCAGAACATTCAGTCACTCCCACGGTAGTCACTCTCCATCTCCCTGCTCACTCCCAGGCCTTGGCAACTACTAATCTGTTTTTTGTCTCTATTGATTTGCCAGTTCTGGATGTTTCATTTAAGGGAAATCATACAATATGTAACTTTCTGTGTCTGGTTTCTTTTACTGGGTATATGACCTGGCCATTTCACTCCCAGGTACATACACAAAAGAATTGAAAACAAATGCTGGCAAGGATGTGGAGAGATGGGGACTCTCTTACACTGTTGGTGGGACTGCAAATTGGTGCAACCTTTGTGGAAAAGAATTTGGAGATTCCTCAAAGAGCTAAAATTAGAATTACCATTCGATCCAGCAATAGTATTATTAGGCATCTATCCAAAAGAGCATA